>VWZF01002590.1:2343881-2438520 GCA_013396755.1 Sclerurus mexicanus
GATGAGCTCCAGCCGCCCGTTCCGACCCTGTCGATCCTGTGAACATCCCCCGGCCCTCCTGCCCAGTGCCCCGGAGCAGCCCCGCCAGAGGCAGCGTGTCCCGGCACCGGGGCCGCCTCCGTGCGCTCTCCCGCGGAGCCGTCACCTCTCCACACACACACGGACACTCTCCCTGCAGCCCCGGGCGCCGAGAACACCCGTGGGGCCGGGACAGCCCCACCCCAGCACATCCCCACTCCGGCTCCGCTCCCATCCCGGCACATCCCCACTCCAGCCCATCCCCGCTCCCGTCCCGACCCAGCCCCTCTCCGGCTCCGCTCCCACAACTCACCTGCGGACCGCCGCCGCGCCGCACCTAAAACTCCGCCGGATGGAAACAAGGCGCCCCCGCTCACACAGTTCCGGGTGCCGCATCCCCGCGCCGAGGAGGCGCTGTGGGAAGGGCAGGGGCAGGGGCCGGGCCGCGGCTCGCAGGAGCCCCTCTGGCACCGCTGGGAGCGCTGGGCACGGCGCTTCCCTGGGCTGGAGCTGGAGGAGGGGGAAGGGTCTGTGGGAGGCAATGGTTCCGGGGGGATGTGTTTCCCAGCCGGGACGCGGGAGCACCGTGCCGGTGTGGGGGTGATGCAATGGTGGAGAGCGAGGAGCGGAGGGTGAGGAGGGACGGGACGGGATGGGGTGGGATGGGATGGGATCGGACCGGACGGGATGGGGCCGCGCAGACAGACCCTGGGGCAGGAGAGCGGCTGGCGGGGCGGTCACTGCCGCCCCCGTGAGTGTTGCGGGGCGCTGGGGTCTCTGCCTGGTGCGGGGGTCTTGCTGGGCACCTTTCCTCCCTCCCTCCCTTTAGCAGGCGTGGATGCGCTTGAGGGGTTTTCCTTCGTTTCCTCCCCCACCAGGGCTTCGTCGCCAACGCACCAGGACAAAATGCCGTGGGAAGAGCAGGGTGGGGTGTCCAGGTCACTGGGAAATGCGCCCCACCGCGGGCCCTGCCCGAGCAGGGTGTGGCGGGGAGTGCTGCAGGGCGCCGGGCTGAGGGAACACTGGCGTGCTGCATCATTTTGTGCAGCAGAATTTGTTCCTGCACAGCAACTTTGCCCTTAACAGCTGCTGTGTGGTAAACATTCACAGAGGGCTCAGCTGTCAGTGGTTGAATGGTCCCGTTTGTCACCTTGGAGAATCATCTTGCACTCTTTTATTGTGTTCTCCTACGTAAATTGATGTTTGTTATGACTGGGAAGGTAGGTCTTCTATAAAATGCAGCCTGTGTTGGAGTACAGCTCAAAGTGTTTCTGTGTGGATACTACGTAGTTTAATTTCACTTTTTTTGTTTCATTTGCAGGAGACAAAACAGTTTTCAGGAACGTAAGTGCTGTTAGACTTATTTCCATGTTCTTTCATTCACTCCTGAAAGGTTTTTCTGGACTGCTATATTATTGTTTTCTTTGGGAGTGTCGATGTACCTTCATGGGATGTTTGTTGTGAAAGATCTCTTCTTCATGTAAAGTGAAACCCTGCTCTTTAATTCTCAGGTGACTAACTTAGCAAATCAGGTTGCAAACAGAGCAAATGATCACAGATCTGTGATGATCATTTAGTTGGAAAGAGAGGAAAATACAGTTATTTTCTGATACATTTGCCAAGGATTATTTTTGAGCTTTGTCTCATGATGATTTAATAGTCTGAAACTGACACAGGAGTCCATTGCAAGTTAACTGCATTGCATAGGTAGAAAAGTTACACGAATCTTGGCTTTCAAGTTCACACTGTGAAACTGAGGCTTTTAAGTTCGTTCTGGACTCTGGTCCCAAATATCCTAGTAGTCCCTTGTCAAATTCCCATATATCTTTTTTCCTCCAGATCTGTTTGCCCATGTATCTAATGTGTCTGGAGCATTTAGGTTTCATAATATCAGTAAGAAAGCAAGGAAAAAAGTCCAGATAAAATGCTGAATATCCAGAAATTTCCTTTAAATGGTTCACAGTTGCATTTACGAATTTAAAAAGATAAAGACCTCTGTTCCACATTACTGAATTCCTGTCTTGAATTCCACTAGTGAATAGGGACAGTACTGAGGTAAATGGAGATAACTTTTAGGTAGCAGTCGATGTTTTGCATTTTGTATTCATAATATTCTCATGTCTACTTGCAGCAACTGGATTGCTTTTGTTACTTCCTGATGAAAATGCACTTTCATTTGTGATTCTTTGCTCAGCTTAAATCCATAATATTCCAAACATTTTAAAGAGTCTTTCTGGTTTACTGTTCTTCAGTATATGTGCTTAGTCACAGCTATCGTTTCAGACTTTCTGAATGGAGGCAATCTATCAATAGGAATGACATTCAGGAATTAACTTAAAACACTGAATCACAACTTGCTCTGCAGCAAAGAAGATTCTTATTTCTGTATTTCTATTTCTTTAAAATTTGAAGTCAGTAAATATAACTGGCATGTTTCTACAGAAAGGATGTGTGGTAATCTTCAGAAACATTTTCTCACACGAATTTATTCTACACTTTCTTTTCCACTTAAGTGTCTTGTGCCTATGGAAAACACTAGTAGCCAAATAAAAAAATGGTATTAAATGGTCGGAATACATCAAATAATTGTTTGATCTGCTTCAAATTACTTTTTGAAATTACACTGTAAAACTGCAAAACGTCAAGCTTGAAGGGTTTGAGATTAGGTTAAAAATTTAAGTGTTGCTGATTTTGCATTAGTCAGTCTTATTTTAGTCAATTATGTAATCTAAATATGGTTTCAGAGTTAATAGACTAGGCAAATTACGTTAGCAAGTGGATGTATACACTACTCAGTTTTCTCATGGTTTTCAGCTGAAGCTGAAATGTGGGAATATTGCAGCTGCCTGACAAACAAAGCCTTAATCATAGGTGTGTTTTGGTAACCAGCAAGTTACCAAATCGACCTTCTTAAGTTTACTAGCCTGGTGAAGGCTTTTTACAGTGGCAGTTTAAATATATGCTATGTAAATATAACCAAGGTTGTGATTAAGCTGATTATTTTGTAGAAGGAAGGCTTTGAAATACTGCTGAACAGCTAATGCAACTGTTATAGGCTTCTGGGTTTTTTTGTGTTTTTCTTTTTAATTCTGGGAAAAAGGAGTCAAATGAATGTGTATTTTTACTAACACTCCATTTATTCACGCTCTGTGCACAGCGATGGATCAATAATTGGCTCTCCAGAGAGATACAATCCTTTGTAAGTCAGTAGTTTGGTGCACATGGGCACAGCATGACAAAGTATGCTTAGGGTGAAAGCTCTGTTTTCAACACACCCCACTGACAACTCAGTATGAAATGAATTTCCTCTTTCAACTTGTAGTGCCTCTGTCACTATCACATCTGAATGCAGTGCAGTAAAATAAGCATCTGTTTATGAATTACGGTGATGTCACCTACCTCTTGTTAAAAAGCTTGTAAATACAATAGCTTGGGTGTTTGCATAAATTGGCCACATCAGATCATGAGGCAGCACTTCACAACCATGGCCAGTTTTCATCAAAAATTTACTTTTCTGTCAGTTCATTTTTGTCATTAGGATCTGCACTTTCATTTTAACAGCCACAGGTTTTATGATATTCTTTTATAATTCTCTGTACGCTTCTCTGTGTACCTTGTTACTGTGATATGTTCATCCCAAATGGATTCATTTGGGTTAGTTGCAGTTCCCGTTACAATGTTATTTTTCTGACAGATGGTGTCCTCCTTACACATTTTTAACGCTTATTTTCTTCTATGTAAATATGACAAGCTCACCATAACCACAACCATAAAAACTCTCTTCTCATTTCACATTAATGCTTGTTTATCCTCAATTCGCAGTATTTAAGCAGCATGGTGCTTGAATTTTTACCCAAAGAATATTCAGAGCATATATAGTTCTAAAGATGTCATCATTTTGTATAGAGAGCTGCTGAGCATGAATAACTTGAAAATAAGGATTTCTTAAAATAAGGAATTATGCATCTGCAATTGAAATGAGTTTTCACACATGGCAGGTTGATAACAGGTTCGCCATATTTGTTACACATAAGTAGAACTCTGGGGTTTTTTCTGAGATTGTCTGAAGACAATTTATCAGGTAATTTTAGAAAAACTAGAGGGAGAAATTGCTAGGATACCATTAATTGCTGTGTCACCATTAAGAGAGGTATATATAGTAAGGTATGAGTTAATTCAATTCAGTCTATGTTACACAGGTTCCCTGTCTTGGTAGTTACTAAGAAATGTTCAATGCATTCATTAAAATTAAGTACAGCAGAGTTTATTTATGACAGTTTAGAATATAACTGAGGACACAAAGATCAAGATTTTCTGCTGTAGAGTGAAAATTATTTTAATGCATTTGGTAATAGAAACTATGCTTATCTGACATTTTAGGAGCATTATTTTACGTTCTGTGTTAGTGTACTGTAGACTCTGAAGTTATAGTTTTGCAAAGTCTCAGTCACTGATAATTAATAGGCTGCTAAGAAACTTCCAGATGATGTTAGTATATAGAACCTTATAGTTGTTAGCCTGAAAGAAAAGCCCTTTTGTGGAAGCATGGGCATGCTCTGTTCTAGGAAGCTGCAGTGATTAATGAATATGTTGGACACAGGAAGATTGGTGTATTACTAGTGTCAGCCATCTCCTCCTTTTAAGTCATGTCCTCTCATTTTTCCTGCGTATTTCTGAGAAACACATAATTCTGCAAATGTGCAGCCTGTTACTGACCCAAGGATTCTTCAGAAAGCAGCATTTCTCACTAATCATCAGTGGTTTTGTAACCTTTGGAGGAAAGCCATAAAGAAGATGACTAAGCTTTTCTCCTGTATATCTTTCTTTGGGCTGAAGTACTCCATTACATATACTAAGACAAAATTCCATATCATAGGTATAAAAATCTCATCATTCAGAATTTGACAGGGTATAGTTTAGGAACATTAACATCAAGAATTGGATAACCTCTACCAGTTGTTCTGGGATGCTCTGAATCATACATGTATTTAATTACTTTTTCTTTTGTCAGGAATTTGACTTTGAAAAGGTGTTCTAGTGTTAAATACACAGACAAACAACATGAACAATGAGCTCTAAATTTATTTGTTACTCCTGTTAGTCTCAGTCCATTTCTGTATGAAACTGAAGGTCATTGTGTTAATCTCTCCACATTTATGAACCTGATATGAGTAGAATTTGTATATTCTTATTCTCTTCATCCAATCTTGAAGACTTACACAAAAGAATAAAACACTACTTTTTGCCCTACAGTTCTCCTTGTTGTTGCTGCTCTTTTGAATCTACAAGCCAAAGAATTGGAAGACAATAAATTTAGTTGTAGCTAAACACATTCTTGTGCAGTCTGGCACAATGGCTGATAGTCCGAACTGCGATTTGAAGTCTCTGAGTCCTCTTCAGCTGTTTGAAAAAGTAACCGAACAAGGAGAGAAAGTTAGAGCACTGAAAGCTGGGAAAGCACCAAAGGTATTTCCATTTCATATTTTGAATCAATCCTTTTTCAGGTTAGGTCTGTCTTTGAGTGCTGAAGAATATGATTATTCTCAGATCTATTTTGCATTATGATATGAAAAACTCATGCTAAAAATTATTTATGTCCATTTTGTGAACTTTGGCATACCCGGAGCAAGGTAGTCACTAGCAAGAGCAAAGTTTTTACTCCTGTAGTAAGAAGAGTCATAGGCTTAGAAGTCTGCTTCAGCTAGTTGCCATGCTGTGTGACAGGATCCAAGGTTTGTTTCTCAGATTTATATCACTTGTATTCTTCCCTGGTTTTAGATGCTTCATGAAAATCCTTTTCTGCAGGCATTATTGTAGACATCAGCAAATATGTCTTCCTGTAACTGTACTGACAGTCCCTGCTTAATCTCCCTTAAATTCAGTAATTTGCCATTAATTTCAAGTTCCCTATTTTGTCATCGCTATGTTGGCAGAGAAAGCTCAGTTTTAATATGGACTCTCTTAGTCTTATTGCCTGTGGGAGTAAGCCTTGAAAAGTGAAAATCCAAAAAAGCGTTATTCTGTTTATTGCTTGCATGAAGATTTTACAATAGCTTTATATTAGGAAGGTCATAACCATAACTTTTTTCTAGTTTGTCTTCAAATCTGTCAATGAATTGTAATGAACAAATTATTTTAAGGTGAGCCACTAAAAGCATTGTAAAGTAAATTAGATAATAATTTGTATTTTTCTTAGAAGTTTACACTTAAAATGTTAAGCTGAAAACATTTAAATACTTAGAGTTTGTGAGCAATTCAAGTCAAAGCATAGATGCAGGATTTTGAAAGGCTAGGACATAAAAGTAATTGTCTAAGTATGTTAAGTCAAACAGGTTTTTTTCCTTTATTCAGGATGAAATTGATGCAGCAGTGAGGATGCTATTATCATTAAAACTGTCATATAAAACAACAACAGGACAAGATTATCAGGCAGGCTTGCCTCCAAAAGATCTTGTATTAATAAACAATGGTACGACTAAAGAAGAGGATGAAGATTTGGTGGATCCCTGGAATGTGCAGACATCTAATGCTAAAGGCGTGGATTATGACAAGCTCATAGGTATAACTCTTCCTTCACTGCTACTAAGGAATGTATGTAAAGTGATCCTAGTGACCACAGAAACAGCAAGGCGTCATAACAAATCCTGATCAAAACCATCATAGGTAACATTTAATTTATGTCTAATCTTAGCATTCCCATGTCTAAAGAATTTGCTGTAGGAGATGAAAATGTCCCAGGCAGGGATTTCCTATGAAGACTTAAAAGCTTTGCAAAGACTGTTGAAGTTCAAAATTCATTTTACTTGCAGTTGGTTGTTTTTTTTGCATAGGGACTGTTATTAGAAGTTATGTTAATGAAGACACTGTGACTGAATATCTGCATCTTCAGTGACTATGATGCAGAAGAGCTAGAGCCTAGAGCATTTTAGCCAGGCTGTAGGATTCTTTCTGCCATCTCTTCACATCCCTTATAAATTAGAGAGGGCAAGAATGATCCAAAACTAATGCAGAAGTTTATTAAGTATAATGACTTCTTCAGAAGACACACTAGCAAGCAGCCAAGTGCTGGCTGGGGTGGAGGAGTTGCAGCTCGTTCAAAAACATGCAGCATAAAGGACAATGTTTTAGATAGGAGTGTTACAAAACTTGCAAAGTTTTTTAATCTAGGAAAGAGCTGTTTAGTTAATTTTCTAATTGGTTTTACAGTTTGCTATTTTAACAGCTTGAGTCTAGCATAGAGAGAACTACTCATTGTTTTTTCTATTTGTCCTTTTTTTTCATTATTGTCAATCTCCAATTCATATTTAGTACCTCAGTTGTACATTGCTGAGGTTTGTTTAGTAGCTTATTTCTGACAACAGAGCATACACCCTTACGTGGCAGTAAGCATATATTTGCTTTTGGGAGCACAGTTGCTTGTGTCAGCATTCCCTTAACTCTGATGTTACTGTAAGATCTTATCAAATGTATGTGCATATTGACTTAGTCTGCAGAAGGTAACAGGAGAAAGAAAAAGTTGGAGAAGTGTGCAAAGAAAAATATAGGTCAATGGGAAAGAAAATATAATTATTAGAATCTAGAAGTGGACAAGATCTCTCATCATCTTGCTACATGGGTAGGAGTTACGGAGAGGGTTTTTCCTTTTCTTAGAATAGGAAGAAGAGTAGAATACTTGCATTGGCACAATCTCACAATCTTCCTGAGAATGACTAACATGACTTCACTGTAAAGCAGTTCATGCCTGGTTTTAACTGTGTATATGTTTTGATATTCTCTAGAGTGGTGAGTTAGCCTAAAGGGTTTTTACTTACTTTTTGCTTATTTGGGGAATTTGGTGGATGAGTCATTTTACTTGTTTTAAGTGATGCGTTGGAAGTTTTTCAGAAAAGAATGCTAGCCTGGCCACTTCACAAAGTGAAGCAGTTGCTGCTTGTTATTGATAAAATTCCTCTTCTTCCTTCCCCTTTTTAAAAATCTTAATAAAAAGTCTTGTCCAAGAACTCGACATCTGATAGCTCCTGCCATAAAGGAAGTTTTTGTGACACCTATGATCTTTTTATTTACTAATGGTACCAGAGAAAGTAACCAGTGTACTTGTCTTTAATCAAACATAGAAGAAGAGAAAGTGCTAAAATACTGTTTTAATTGAATGAGATCTCCTCAAATGGTTGTCCTAGATGTGCAGTTAAATGTATGATAACACAATAAAAAAGCCTGAAGATATTCTGGGAAGAAAGTTCTCCTAGCGAACTACTAGACATGTACATGCCCAGAAATGTTTTCCTTTTTTTGAACATGAGCAAAAAGCAGAGAGATGAGTGCGAAAGAGCTTTGTATGCTAACCATGCTGATAATTCAGTAAGCTTAATATTGCAAGTGTTACAAAGTGGTGGAAGTTGTTGCGTATTTTTGCAGATCATTTAGTCAGCCCCTTCCTCAAAGCCCAGTCAACTAGAGCAGGTTGCTCAGGACCTTGTCCAGGAGGACTTTTTTATCTCCAGGGATGAAGATCACATGACCTTGCTGGGCAACACATTCCAGTATTTGGTCAGGTGCACAGTATGAAGTTTTTTTGCATATTTTAATGGAATTTCCTCTTTTTTTCTGAGTTATTCCCATTGTTTCTTGTCCTTTCAGTGGGCATCAGTGAGAAAAGTCTCGTGCTGTCTTTTTTACTTCTCCCCCATTTCCCCTAATCACATTTATAGACATTGATAAGATCCCTTCTGAGCCTTCTCTTCCTCAAGCTTAGCTGTCCCAGCTCTCTCATACTCTCTTCATACAACAGGTGCTCTAAGCCCTTCATCTTTGTGGCCCTTTGCTGGATTCACTTTAGTATGTCCATGTCCTTCCTGTGCTGGAGCCCAGAACTTGACCCAGGCCTCCTCTGTGCATAATAAAGAGAAAGGATCCCCTCCCCTGGCATTGTGGCAGCACTGTTCCTGATGCAGCCCATAAGGCTTTTGACCATCCAAAGCCACAAAAGTACATTACTGGCTTATATTCAATTCCTTGTCTGTCAGGACCCTGGGACCCCGAGGTCCTTCTGCTTTCCTGCCAGTTGGGCCCCTGCCTGTGCCAGTGTACAGAGTTATTCCTCCCCAAATTCAGGACTTCACATTCCCTTTTGTTGAACTTCATGAGATTCTTGTCAGTCCATTTCTCCACCCTGCAGAGATCCCTCTGATTAACACCACAGCCATCTGTTGGCTCAGCCACCACTCCCAGGATTGTGTCATCTGTGAACTCGCTGAAGCTGTACTCTGTGCTCCAGCTGGGCTTTTTGCTGCTGGTCACAACCCTTTGAACTTGGCAGTTCAGCCAGTTTTCAGTTCACCTTACTGTCTACTTATCTAGTCCAGGCTTAATCAATTTTCACAGAATCACAGAAAATGCCAAGTTGGAAGGGACCCACAAGAATCATTGAGCCCAACTTTTATCCTGCACAGGATCATCCCCAAGAGTCACACCATGTGCCATCTCTCTAATTTATTGAGGTCTTTCTGCAGGACCTCCCTGCCTTCAAGGGAGTCAACAGCTTCTTCCAGTTTTGTATCATCTGCAAACTTACTTACTGTCCCTTCCAGTCCTGCATCCAAGTCATTTATGAAAATGTTGAAGAGCACAGGGCCTAGGATGGAGGCCACTAGTGACAGGTCTCCAGTCTCATGTCACCCCGTTCACCATTACCCTCTGTGCTCGACCCATGAGCCAATTGCTCACCCACCACATGATGTGTTTATCCAGCTGTGTCTGGACATTTTGTCCAGAAGGATCTTGTGAGAGACAGTATGGAAAGCTTTACTGAAATCCAAAAAGATTACATCAACTGGCTTCCCTTGATCAACTAGGTGGGTTACCCTGTCCTAAAATGATATCAGGTTTGAACAGTGGGACTTTCCTCTCATGAAGCTGTACTGACTGTGACCGATGACAGTTGTCTTTCAGGTGTTTTTTAATACTTTCCAGAATAATCTTTTCCATAACTACCAGGCACTGAAGTGAGACTTGACAGGCCTGTAATTTCCTTGCCCTTCTTCAAAACTGGGACAATATTTGCCAGCTTCCAGTCAGTTGGAACCTCCCTGGTTTCCCAAGACAGCTCAAAAATCATCGAGAGAGGTTTTGTCATGACATCGGTTTATCTATGAGATGAGATGGGAGACAGTGCCAAAAGCCTACTGAAGCTGAGATGAACAATATTCACTATTCTTGCCTCATCTACTAGTCATATCGTCATAGTAGGCAACCATTAAGTTATTCTGGCATGATTTTCCGTTCCTAAATCCTTGCTCACTATTCCCAGTGACCTTCATGTCTTTAAGAATGTTTGGGGCTCGTCTCCAAGATTATTTGCTGCATCATGTGCATAGATTGAGGTGAGGGTGACTGGCCTGTAGTTCCACAATTCCTTCTTCAAGTTAGATTAGCTTTTGCTTTCTTCCAGCCTCCAAGAGCCTTTCCTAGTAGTTGTGACTGTTCAGAGGTCATAGAGACCTCTGGCCTGGTCAGTAAAGTTACTGTGTAACAAATAGTAGGGCATTCATTTTCTGTAAGCAGATACAACATGCCAGTGGCAAAGAGGAAAAGTACACAATGAATTTTCAGCAAATGCAAATATGCTTTTGAAAATGGCAATTCTCAGGACTTCTTATGTACAGTGAGGTGAGAGCTGTCTTTTGGTAAGAGCAAGAACACCAGAGATGAAAAGCACACTAGGAATTTTTTAAAAGCTTGTTAAGGAGTGGAGACTCTGTCCTTGTCAGATGCTGTTTAGGAAGGCAGATTCTTTTTGAATACAGATCCTAAAATGTTCTGAACATTCAAATAGAAAGAAAGAGGTAGGGGAAAATTACTCATTTTTTTTAACAGGAAATATGAAGATGGGCAAAGAAAAGGGAGTCTGGGAATGTTTAATGAAGATATTTGGGCATCTCCAGTGAAGTGTTCTGTATATCAGAGAGCTTTTAGTTACTCTCTGACAGTACACAAAAATTTCTAGGATGGCTAGTCCCAGTTAATCTGGGGTATTCTCATGGTTTATGTTTCTGCAAGATTAACCTCTTACCTCTGTGGGGTTGGACTAGATGACCTTTAAAGGTCATATAATCACAGAATGGTTTGAGTTGGAATGGACCTTAAAGGTAGTTTCCAACCTACCTGACACAGGCAGGGACACCTTCCACTAGACCATGTTGCTCAAAGCCCCATCCAACCTGGGCTTCAGCACTTCCAGGGATGGGGCATTCACAACTTCTCTGGTCCATTCCAATACAAACCATTCACTGATTCTGTGATAATATGCCTAATTTTACCTCCCATGTAGTAATTTATTCCTACTTGCTCCAATTTCAATGACTATATACAAAGCCTTGTAATAATGCTGTGCATAACCAGTACTTCTCAAATAAATTGAAATGGGCAAAAAGGATTTGGAATAGCAGAAATGCTTATGTCCAAGTTGCTGTTCAAATTAGATACATCACCACTCTTCCTTTCTGTCAAGATTGAGTCTTTCTTTTGGTGTGGGTTCCTGATTTTTGTTTGTGAAAGGCTATTCAGTGGACAGTTTATATATCAAAAGAAAAAACAGTTCACATAACAAACTTAAACTCACATCCCTGTTTTCAGCCAGAGTGTAGGAGGCAAATTCCCTGTACTCAGTGATTCTCAGCATCCTGTTGGTCCGGAGTATGTATTGGTCTGACTCTTCTGTCCTGTCTCTCATAAATCCCTTGGGAGCACTGCAGTCTCAATAATTAGGATGGCCATAATTCTAAACAGTTTTTTTTGAGATGTGTGAAAGCCCAATTGGATTGGAAATAGTCTCCATGCTGTGCTTTGAGAACTTGTGCCGTAAAGGGATGGAAGACCTCTTTCCTTTCCCTTTTCAGGGGAAGAAATTAGTTGAGTGTAGTGTAATAAGCTCAGAGTGTCTGAATATTTCGCTTTTCAAATTACATCAGAGTGCTTAATATTCCTTGCTGCCCTTGCAGGTTAATTTTCTTTGTAGAAAGAGTTTCATATCCAAGGCAGTACACTGGTTAACCAGCACAGGTAGAGAGCTCTGCCTCTGTCTGTAATCATTCTCTTTGTGGTCCAGTGGTATAAACTGTTCCACTGTGCAGCTAAGGATGGTTATCATGTGCTAGGATGTAATGTTGGAAGCCTACCTCGTCTGGTAGAAAGTTGTAGTCTTTGGAAGGACATTTTGGTCAATTGTGATATTCTGCAAGAAGACTTTTAATGGTACTGGCTTTTGACTTAAAAAAAAAAAAAAAAAGAAAATCTAGAAGCAGGAACTTGCATAAGGAGGAAAATCAAAGTAAACCTGATTCAATATGGAGCATTCAAAGTGGTTGTTTTGTTTTCCACAAGGCAGAAGTACGATAGTCATGGAAGTCATAGTTTACCGGCTTCATACTGAATGGTTTAAAATCAAATTTTTTTCTAGTTTCCTTAGGAAACTCTCGGGATATTTGAAAGTTGACAAGTGTCAGCAGTATATTCCTGTGGAATGATTATCTCCTGTTACAGCTAGGAAAGACCAAAAGTGGAATGTATCTTATAACCATGGAATTTGCCATGGTAGTCTCTCTTTAATACAGTAGTTGGAATAGATGGATCTGAGTATTTTGTATATATGATTCATCTTTACCTCCGGAGTCTCTGTTTTGTTCTCTTGAATACTTCAGCATAGATCAGAATAGTAGCAAAGAGTAGATTCTTGTAAGGATTTTTTTGAACAAGTCTAAATCATGGAGCATTGACCTGCTTATTAGGGTCCAAGAATTATTGAGAATAAGAAAAATACTGCTATTTCACTCTTCACAGCCTTTCCTTAACCACCAACTTTTAAGTCTTACTTGATTGCAATGAAGCGTATTATGCACTACCTTTCCAAGCCTTTTGAAGGGAGCAGTGTCTGCAATCATATACATATTAAAGAATTAAGCTTGCAGAGGAGTATTTGGGGTTGGAAAGTGAAAGACAATGTGGTCTGAGAGCAGAGAATTTAGACATCAAGACAGAGGTATTCAGAGCCTCATAGCCATTTTTATCCTATCGCTTAGAGAAGCCACATTATTGACCTAAATGTGTTTTTCACCATGGACTTTTGCTTGGAATATCAATACTCCCACTGTAAGGATACTGCAATTATAATAATTCATGGATGGAGCAATACTACATATGAGTGGGCTGGGCCTCCTAGCACAGAGTGACTACTGGAGATGACTGTTGGGAGTTCAGGCAAGGATCAGGAAAATACAGGCATTTTACCTGAGACTTGAAGATGATGTTTTTAATGTAGCCTGTAGTCCAAGATCCATTTGTAGCTATGCTGTGCTTATTTTATTTGTATTTTACATTCTGTGGTTATAGTTCGGTTTGGCAGCAGTAAAATTGACACAGATCTGATCAATCGAATAGAAAGAGCTACTGGGCAAAAACCTCACCACTTTCTACGTAGAGGAATCTTTTTTTCTCACAGGTGAGTTTCTCTTGTACTAAAATTGAGAAAGGTCCTCTTGGGTAGACTTCCTGTGAACATTATGGGGAGAAACCTATGACTAGCAAAAGTCCATGTTCTTTTATACCGAGTCAAACCAATTACGCCATTTGAAATTAGGAACTACTGCAGATTTCCCCTGGCAGCATTTGAAACTCTTGGTTGCATCGATTTCTGGTGTGTCCACACTAATCCCAAACTGAAGAAACGTGCACAGTGTTTGCTTTGTGCAGGCCCATTTTGACTCTGCATTAGCAGTCAGAGGGAGTGGCCTGGCAGAGAACTCCAGGACTCATGTAGTGCCACTGCTGATTTCAGCAAGGGTCCACGTTGCCTGTGGACCTGTGCATTGCATTGTGGCATAGAAAAGGGTCTGGGAATGGTCTTAAGCACCAGCCCGCCAGTGATCTCTGTTTAATTGTTAGCATGCAGGGGCTTCTGGCCAGTGGCAGGTGGTGCATCTCAGTGCATGAACATGATGTGGGGCACACCCTCCACCAGAGGTCAGCCAAGTTGGTTATTAAAACCTACTTGGGAAATGATTCCTAGCTGTTTTACTAGGCCTTAGAGATTAATATCCAATGAAGTAATTTTTACAGTGGCGCAATTTTCATTTTAATTTCAAATTGAGTTTTAATTTTTTATTTAATTTTTCTTTGAGGGTTTTTCTTTTCCCATGAGGACTGAAGGAGACAATGCTTTTCTGAAATTAAAAATTAACAAACTCAAACTTTCCTTCTAGGACACAACATGCTATATTTTATTTATCAATATGTTTGGCTTTAAAAGCACTCAAATTTGAGTAGAAGCATTTTGCTGTGAATGTTTCTTCCTAAAGAATTGTATCATGTTTTCTCTGTTTTTTCTTTAGAGATATGGACCAAGTTCTTGATGCTTATGAAAATAAGAAGTCCTTTTACCTTTATACAGGCAGAGGGCCGTCCTCTCAGGCAATGCACGTTGGTCATCTTATCCCATTTATGTTCACAAAGTAAGCCACTTCTATCATTTGTATTAATCAAAGCATTTTTTTCAAAGGAAACATTGAACATGGTTAGGAAACTGCCAAAATGATACATTGCAAGGAGTTCTGAGTATGTATGGTGAATATTAATTAACTTAATTCAGTCTTACTTTTTCACTAAAATGGTCATAATCCCTGCAATCACCATACAGAGGGGAGCCCTCTTCCTTGCTGCCTTAGCCCTGTGGCACTCCTTAGAATTTTTGTTGTTCTTATGAGTTTGTGATGAAACTCAGTAACATTGCTCTGTAACGTGGTGCCTGCAGCAGCAGGACACAGAGGCATTGGGCTCAAAAAGCTAAAACCTCTTTGAGTTCTGGTGCCATTGCAACTAGTGCCTGCTATCCTACATACAGGAAACAATAAGTGTGAGTCTTTTTTCCAGGTAAGTTGTCATTATAATCTGTATAAAATGTTTTAGCTGTTCACGTAACTGCATGTGCATAAAAAGGAAAGAGAAGCAGACTTCTTCATATATTTTTGTTTAAATATATAATAATATTTTAGCTGCATGACCTACATCCTCATATTAACTTATTTTGAGATAAAATCTTTGTTTCTCTTAGATGGCTCCAAGAAGTATTTGATGTTCCTTTAGTTATACAGTTAACTGATGATGAGAAATACCTTTGGAAGGACATGACAGTTGAGAAGGCATATGAGTATGCTAAAGAAAATGCAAAAGACATCATTGCATGTGGATTTGACATCAATAAAACCTTTATATTTTCAGATTTAGACTATTTAGGGTAAGTATAAATTTCTTTAGGGCGTTGTAATGAGAAAAAGGTGTTTGGATTTTCTCTCCAACTCTGCCAGCCAGCAGTGTTTTAATAAATGTATCTAAATTTGAAAGCTTCAAGACAAGTTTTATAACACTTAAAATAGAAACATACTGTTTTTTCTGCTGCCTTAACATTTTATACGTACTGTTGTTGTTTTCTTGTATAACATGAACAAACACTTATGTGTGCAATGCTTAAATTATGAAAAATATATTAAACCATTTAAAGTGTAAAAATACCTAAACCACCAAGAAACTTCCAGATCTATTTTTTAAGATGGTATCAATATCTTTCAGATGTGTTTATACTTTATCTGCATTAACAGAAGGCATTGCAGCAACTTGTTGTGGTCAATTATTTTAATAATACAGCAGAAAAGGTTATTCAGCAAAGTTTAAAGGAGATTTAAGAAAAAGAAATTATTATTGAAACTGCCATCTCAGAAGAAAGAAGTTTTATGGCAGAGTTCAGAACTGAATCTGTGGGCTTTATTCTTCCATGGGGGGTGATGAGCTTCCTTAAAGGCTTGGACAAGAGAATATATGTTTTAGAGACAAACTCTGTAATGTACAGCACTGGAATGTGGAGCCTACAAAGTGGTTTTGCCTCTTTTCACTCCCCTGACTTTCCTGCTTAAGCAAAGTCACACTAACACTGCCCCTGTGGCTGAAGAAGAGCAAGTCAGAACTGCTGTTTCTTTTGCTTCAGCTACTCAGCAGAAGTTAAACAGGAAGAAGTTGCTGAGCTGCTTTTGATTTGGAAATGCTACCACTGTGTTTAGTGACAGAGGAAGTCCCACCAGGGAACTTATCCTCTAGAAAATTAGAATCCAGAGGATCTGAGCTACTATTCCTTCAGACAACAGCAGTGTCCTGTATGGAATACACACTGGGGATACCAAGCCACACAGAAGACATGATCTTTTTAAGTTGCCTGAATTCACAATGAAGCATAAGAATAAGTAAACTGCATGAGGCATTTTGGCACCGTTTCCATCAAAATATTTCTGGGTTTAGACAGTTACTCATGAAAAAAAATGTTTGTAGTAAATGTTGGGGGAAGGGAAGAATGAACTTTCAAGGCATAGAATTCCTGTTTGTAAATAATTCTCTAGCTATTATCTTAATGGGTTACAGAAAGTCTAAAACAATGATAGTTAATCCTGCAGGTTTTTTGACATTCTCAGCTTCTGTAGTGAAAGTTTCTACATAAACTTTTCTGCTCTTCTCATTTTATTTTTCCACTTTTTTTTCTCATAGGGCAAGTCCTGGATTCTACAAAAACATTGTCAAAGTTCAGAAGCATGTCACATTTAATCAAGTGAAAGGAATCTTTGGCTTTACAGACAGTGATTGCATTGGTAGGAAAGCATATGAGTTACGAGAAGCAGTGCTTACTTTCACTTTTGATGGAGCTATTTTAAGTAATAAAGAGATTAGTACTGCCACTCATTAAATGGGTGGAAAAAGCAAGATCATGTTTCTAGGCTGATTCTAGGATGTTATTGTGGTTCTTTCAGAATAGAAAAACTTTACAGTAAAATTTCTAGCATGACATTTAGCTTTTTGGCCTTAATAGCAGCCAAGTACAAAACTGATGTTAAAGGGTTCGAAATAGAGAGCTACTCTTTTATTATTATTATTCTTTTGTTACAGTGATTGCAGCTATAGTCAGTTATGTCTCCTAGAAATTTCTATGCCAAATTTTCAGAAAAAGTTTCATTAATACACATAGGCATATGCGTAGATGAAAAAAAGGAAGCTCTGAAAAGCCTAATTATCAAGGTGCTGGGTAACTGTTGTCTTCAATTTGCTTTGCTGCAATTACAGGTTTCTGTCACATTTGCAAAAAAAAAAAGTTTCTGTGTAAAGATGTCATTAAATCCTTGGTGTTCCTGAGCATTAACATCATTTTTGCCCAGTGGTTGGGCCAGTGACAGCTATTCAGTCTTCACTGTAAGGAAAGAACAGATTTCTACTTGTTTTAACAGTGCTCTAGTAAAAGTTGGTATTGTGATAATTATATGTTTGAAAAGTCTGCTATTTGCTCTCTGTTCTGACAGGATTTTGGTGAGGGAAGGATGTTGGTCATCCTGTGGTTAAGCATTGTATAAAAAAGAAAGAAAGGTAGACACATCTGCGATGCTTCCTGAGTACAGTGTGAATATAGCAATGATTCTGAGATCGTAGAGACAAGCTTATCTGATAAGTGACTCTGTAGCCATTCTCACAAAGAGGGAAAAAAAGAACTGGTCAGAGTGATAAGGTGATCAGTTGTGTTTCTAGAAAGGGTAGATAGTTCAATGATGAAGAGAGTATGCAGTGATGAATTATTTCTGAAATCTTTGTGGTCACAGCTTGCCTTTTGTCATTAGTTTCTATTTCAGCTGAAGATTTGTTGACATCACAGAAGGTAAAGAGGAAAATGTTTCCTCATTTAAGGCAGCAGTGCTTGATAAAGATAGATCTTGGTCTTGAACTGAGTATCTGGATGGTTCACTTATGCATTTTACATATTTCAAGAAGTTCTCTCTATTTATCACTTCTTATGTTGGCTGATTGACTTTTCCAAACATGTTTTCTAGGTAAGATCAGCTTTCCTGCTATTCAAGCTGCTCCATCCTTCAGTTCTTCATTTCCACAGATCTTCAATGGCAAGGAGAACATTCAGTGTCTTATCCCATGTGCTATTGATCAGGTTAGAAAATCATATGACTTGATTTGGTTTTCACGGATTTGGTTTTGTAATGTACCATTGAAGCTTCATGGTGTGTCTCAAAGCATCTGTAAAACATTCCTGCAAGCACCTTTCTGGAGGAGAAACTGGAAGACCTAAAAGATGAAGGCATAACTCAGCAATTATGTATGCATGCATTTCTCCTTTTTGCCAGTCTTAGGTTTCTCTTGATCTAAACTCATTTCACACTCAGCTGGCATCTATGAAAGCAAAGACAGTAATATCTATGCAAGAGCTTACTGACATGGGGGTTAGGAAGAAACTTTTGGCCATCTCCACAGTTACTAGGACAAGGTGGAATGAGTTCAACTTGTAGCAAAAGAGATTTCTGTTGAGCCATGGGGAAAAACCATCTCTCAGTAAGAATAAGAATGCATTGATACAGTTTGCTGGAAAGTCTGCAGAATCTTAACAATTCAGATCTATATAGAGAGCTGGAAGAACATCAGATACAAATAACAGTAATAGGGTCTTTATTAAGTACTGTTTCTAGGAATAAAATCCTGCACTGGCTGTCTCTAGCTATTTTAGTCACAGGGACAGTCACTGAAAGATGATGTAATTATAATCATCAGCCACAATATTATGTAGCAGTATTATCACAGTTGGTTTAAGTCACCTCATCAGCACAACACTGCCAGCTTGCTCAGTGATTTAGTTCAGATTCTCTGCTGGTTGTTAAAGTGCTTTGGGAAGAAACTTGCATCTTAGTCTGCATCCATCTTCAGGCATACTAAGCATAGTTTCCACAACTATTTAAACTAATGTAAAACTTCGTAGATATACCTATTACTTGAGAGAATCGGAGTGTACAGCAAAAATATGAAAAAGAAGGGATTTTGTTTATTGTTCCTCTGAATGAATTGGATTGGAAGTAGGTTCTGAAACATTTGATGATTTGATTTTTTTCAGGTTTTGTATTTTTGTCATTGCCTCTTAAGGCATGAACAAGTCAGCACTAATAAGTTTTCAAAGTGTATTTTTCAACTTTATTCTGTGCTTCTACTGTTTTAGGATCCTTATTTTAGGATGACCCGGGATGTAGCACCTCGAATTGGACAGCCTAAACCAGCCTTACTCCACTCAGTCTTCTTCCCAGCCTTACAAGGAGCACAAACCAAAATGAGTGCTAGTGACCCAAACTCCTCCATCTTCCTCACTGATACACCCAAACAAATCAAGACAAAGGTAAGGACCTGCAAAACCTGATAGCACGAAGCTTTGCAACAAAAAGGAGTGGTGGTCATGGAATCATTTAGGTTGGAAAAGACCCTTAAGACCATAGAGTTCAACTGTAAACCTAACACTGCCAAGTCCACCACTAAACCATGTCTCTAGGTACTGTATAAATAGTCTGCTTCATCCAAAAAAGGCACTGCAGAGGTTGCCCCACAGCTCCTAGAAACAATGCTCTCTCTACCTGACACTCCCTTGATACCCTCACCAGTTGTCTGACACTGCCTGCAGTGTTCCTCACCATTACAATGACAGTTTTTTACTGTTTTCTTTGAACATAGCTGAACCCTTTTTCCCATATATGTCATGGCAAAGCATCTTCAGCAATTGGCTGAGTTATGCGTATTTAGCTAGACTATCAAATATTATCTTTTGCCTTGCCAGCTAGTGTGACAGTACAAACATTATATTGTTTTTCTGATACCTGCAGAGCACTGGTGTAAGAATAAGAGCTGTGGAAGCTCATGCTTTTAATATAAATATTATGTTGTCTTAGTTTTGAAATCTGACAGACCATGATGTAAACCTAATAAACATCTCTTCCTCTGGACTTCCTCCCCATGCTGGGAGCATCAAACTTGCATAGTGTCAATTACAGCACAGGTCAGACTTTTCCTGCTGCTCGCGAATATACTTCTGCCAATTCACAAATAAATATGCTCCCTCCAATTCATAAATATTATGTTGAATTTCGTATAAGTTTTAGAAGGGGTATTTTCTCCTATCTGAGTGTATTCCTAGTGCCTTTTCAAGTTCAAAGAAAGATTCTTCTTATCTGGTGTTAGATGATTTAGTTTGTAAAGGATTCACTGTGTTGTGGTATTTAAAAAAAACGAAAATCGGCCTTTGGGAAAGGATCAGTAGGCACAATATAGCCACGAAATAACTGTGAAAACAAGAAGAAAACCTGTATATGTAGTTTCTGCTGGGGAGGCTTGGTTGAAAAACCTGTGTATAGGTCAGGTTCTTCTACAGCCATCTCATGATTCATTCTCTGATTAAACAGTATTGTTTTGAAGAATTGTAAATCCTTCTGTGTTTGGATTATAATAATTCCAGTTTATTTGCATGGTTACAGAGTTGCTTTTAGAAAAAGTTGTAATTTCAGAATATAGAATACATGGTTAAGAGTAATACTGATAATGTTCTTCCATGGTTTTTTTCCTGGCAAGTAGCTTGTAATTTGCAAAGAGATCCAAGAGGTTTCAAGTCCAGTTCATAAGTCCTAAGGAAAAATAATAAAATAATTCTAGCTACTTAGAATATAAAAGGTATAAACAAAAATCCTCAGTGTGATGTAAACTATTGAGTAATGAAGGACAAACTGAGACTTATTTCAGCTTCTGAAGCCCATGTTTTTATGGAAATAGAGCTTGAGTGAAACACCAAATAAATAAAAAAATAGAGTAAGAAAGGTGACTTCTGGTTATGGATGAAGGTTAAAAAGACAGTGTTACTGCTGCACAAAAATTACTGCTTGCAGCATTTTGCAGGTTACTGGTACGTTGCTAAGTAATGAGGTTCAGAACTTACAGGTAATATAAGATGAAAAATTACTATATATTGGGAAAGGCTGAGAAGCTTTTGGGCAATCCAAGGAGATGAATGGCAACATTTTAATAAACTATTCTTATTTCACCTATCAGCAAATTACAGCTCAATTATTTGTTTGTTTTCCTTGAAAGTGCTATTTAGATTCTATGTCTGTAGACATATTCATGGAAATTCAGGGAAAAACATCAGTGCATCACAATAGATAAGTCATTGAAACCCTCAGTTGATGAGCAGGTACCAGAATATGTAAAAAAACTGAATCTGAGATTAATATAGGAAACATTTTGTGTAAAACAACAGTGCGCCTTCACTAGGTATATTGTATGTAGTTAATCCCTCTCAGTTTAGGAAGAGGAAAAACTGTAGAGATGAGGGACATTGAAAAAACTTCACACAGGTTTCGAAAATCTCTGAAGAAGAGAGGTCAGTTCAGTACGTAAAAACTTCGTTTCACAGATGCTGAGGCAGCTATTCAGGCTGTCCTACAACATATAAAATAGATGTCATGTGGCAGGTGGCAGTTCACTTGCTTAAAGTATTCATCACTGCATCGTTTTTGATTGTAATGCGTTGCTACATCAACTGTAACATAGTGGTTAGATTCAAAAAAGTGCAAAAAATTACTAGACAGTCATACAGATCGTAGGAATGTTCATAAATTGTAAATATGTAACAGCTCCTAGGTACCAGAACTAAAAAATAAATCTACTTCATATGCAAATGTGCCTCTTGGCAGGTTGATTATGGTGTCTCAAAAGATACAAGAGCCAAATGAAAGCTCAGCATATGTTCAAGCAATGCTTCTTTTCCTCCTCTTAGTAATTTATTTTCTTTAAATTTGTAGGAAGATTAGCATCTTTGGAGAATTCTACATATGTATAAAATATCCATATGTTTAAAATAGGCCATTGGCTTCAGAATTTGCTGGGAGTGGGATTATCAAGTACATCTGTTCCCCAGTGCAGTTCATCTGCCTATAGGAAACTGCACTTAAAAAGAGAGGGAAGGTGCCAGCAGGTGTTCCATTTTTAGACTGAACAATTGGTCATTGGTGTGATTTTAGGCATTCTAGATAGAGTTTTGTAATCTTTAACTCTGCTTTCTCATTTTCCTTTTTCCCCTCAAAAGAGGAGATTAAGTTCTCTATAGGATTTTTCAGAATTTTCCATGCCTTCTTCATCCTTTCAAAATTAATTTCTTGATGAATTAAATATCTTATTTTTTCTTACATGAAGTACATTTCCTTTAAGCACAAATTCTGTCCAACAGACAACAGTTTCAGCAAAAGGGACTTAAAATTTTTTTGACTGAACCTTGAAAGGATTATTTTTAACTTTCACTTCATTTTCATGCTGATTATTCAGTCTGAGGTGTATGTTATAGCCATTTTGCCCTGCTGGGTTCTGATGACCTCCTTGTTTCAGTCCTGAGGCTCTGAATGAATTTGTCCCACTCACCCTTCAGCTAGTCCTTAATTTAGAATTTGGGCAATCATGATACCCCTCTGTTTATAATAAAGTAATCCAGAATTTAGTAGAAGTTATACCATAGCATCATTATATTGTTTCAGATTAACAAGCACGCCTTCTCAGGAGGCAGAGATACTATTGAAGAGCACAGGAAGTACGGAGGTAACTGTGACGTTGATGTGTCTTTTATGTACCTGACTTTCTTCCTGGAGGATGATGACAGGCTCGAACAACTGAAGCAGGTAAGTAGCCAAATTGAAGGTAGTATTGTTCATTCCCTACTATAAGGACAAAGGTGTGACTCGGCCCTCAACAAAGCTGTGAATCCTCCTGTGAGCCTTCTTCAGGAAGGTAATTTTGGTGTTATTCTTGCTCTCTCCATCCCTTGCAAGCCTCATTATTAATATTTGTTTGTTTGCAGTGTTCTTTCTCATAGGCCAATCTGTCTCTTCATTAAAAAAAAAACCCCACCACCCTGGTATTTTCATCAGCATCTCCAACACTGTATGGGACAATATATTCCCAGCCTTTCAAATGAGGCCACCCTAGGATTAATGTTGTTTAATTGTATAATGCACTCTGCCCGTTCGTTATTGCATGGTACCTAAACACCGCAAAACTACAAAAGCTCATGCCTAAAGCTTGCTGGTTTATTATTTTTTCTTATCCTCACAAGAAATGTAATAGCTCTGAGGAATTGATTCATTGATCCCAAGAAAAAACTGTTTCATATAAGTTTTATTTTCCTTAAACCTATCTGGCAGGCTTTTGTCCCCGGGGTTGATAGCAAGACATTTCACTTCATCACCAATCTTAGGTGATGTGTGTTCTCTGGAAGTGAGTAGCTGTAGTGGATCACACCCATGTCACATTGATGTATCAGCTTTCTCCTGCTGGGAACAGCTGCAAGAAAGTGAAGAGCTGCAGGTTCTTCTCCAGCCCCCTACTCTTTCCCACACGAAAGCAAGGTTGGACAGCTACTAATTCCCACGCAGACCGTTGTAAATGCCTTATGGAAATCTGGAGCACATTTGACTTAATAAGCTTCTTTTCATTAGTCTCCAGCCACTGCAACAGTATCAGCCTAACTGCTGAAGAGCACAAAGCCTTGCCCACAGCTTGCAGCTCACTGCAGTGGTGCCTCAGAACCTGATTAGAAAACATGAATTCACTGATTATAGTGGCATTAGTGGAGCTGTTTCAGTTATGGCACCAGAGAAAGCTTTCACAGAAAGCAATGTTGATGTTTTTATAACAAACTAACAAACAAAAAATAAAAACCATGCGCTAGAAACACGCCACTGATATTGCAATTCACTGAATTCTTGTTAACATACTTCACTATTGCTGACTGAATATCAGCAGCAGTTACACCTTGAATAGGTGTAACAAATGGCTTGATGACATGGGGAGGTAAGATTAGCATGTTTATTGTAATTTCAAATCATAGTTGAACTGCCTCAGCAATAGTTTCTAAAAATGACTGAACCAGTCAGCTCTTGGCCTGTGCTTCTAACTTAAAGCATTTCAGTATCAGAGCAATGGAATGAATTACCAGCTGTGAATATGACTACTAGTGTGAACACAGATTCTGAGTGTCTTTGCTGTAAAAAGGATATTTCAATCACATCTAATCTCTTACCCAAATGCAGTGAGAGAAAAATATGAGAATTTGTACTTCTTATCGCAAAAAAACAGCTTAGAGTGACTGTTTATTTGAACTGGGATTCTGGGGAGGAAAATATGCAGTTTCCTGCAAGTAATTACAGGATTTCCGAGTTAAACTTGTGAAAGTAGCTTATTCAGTCCAGATAATAACATATGAAATTGCCCAGCTGCCTTAATCTTTTAAAAGGCAGCAAGCAATTTTGCAAGTTGCATCTTCAGAGTGATACCACATAATCTTCTATGGCATGCGCTTATTTTTAAGACAACCAAATCTGTATTTGCTAGGATGAGGCTTTTAAAGAAATACTGGTCACTGAGTATTTTTGTGAATGGCAGACATGTTCAGCCACCAACACTTTCTTGACAGGCGTACACCAGTGGGGAATTGCTCACAGGGGAACTAAAGAAGGTACTTATTGAAACAATGCAGCCCTTGGTAGCAGCTCATCAAGAAAGAAGGAAGCAGGTCACAGATGAAATTGTGAAGCAATTCATGACTCCACGGAAACTAGCTTTTGAATTTTGAAGATATGTGTGTCTAATTTAGCACTTGATAATCCCAAACCAAGTAATTGTTGTCTTCTGTTGTATGTCATGACTCCCTAGTTATGTACAGTCTGTAATCAGTGTTATAAATACTGCTTTTAATGAGTTAATTATCATGAGTGTCAGAGTACAGAAAAAGTTTAAAATTGTATCGATTTAAAATCAGAATATACAAGACAGAATTGATCAGTCTTGCAGAAAAGCATGTATGTCAGCACAGCATTGTATTTTAATGTTCTTAATATTTCATGCTGAAAATATAAATAAAATTTCCATTTGATGATAAAGGCTAACTTGGAAATTGTTTTAAATATGTTAGTAAGAGATCATATCTCAAACTAATAAGTAGCTCCATTTTCTTTTGTACTGTGTACCTTGGTTTACTAGACTGCATGTTCTTTTGGGCTACTGGGAACATGCTGCACAAAAAAAGGTAATGTTACAAAGTGGGATCAATACAGAAAGAATGGACATCTGTGAGTTGAACACAGGAGAAAGAATATCAGTCTTGTTTTGCTGTTATCTTCCTGTTTGACCTCGGGCAAGTTGCAGAAATCTCATTGTACTTTTGTTTCTGCCGCTGTTTACTGATCTGAGTGCCTCTGGAGGGAGGAGGTTATCATGAGGTTGCAAAGTTCCTTCATATTCTCTGGTGGAAGATAGAATAGAAATGCAAATTTTAGTTGCTAGTTATAAATGCCAAGTGTTAAATCATGCTGTGAAAATTAAGTCACACTGGACACAGGAATACTTCTAGTACTGTCTGTTCTCTTTTACTGCACCAGGTTGTTTAAACTAGGGATATTTATTTCAGGATGTATGCCAGTGAGAAAATATACTTTGTTAAAATGCCTCAAGTAATATTTAATTATCTCCTTTCTTCAGAAGAACTTCAATGAATTTTCTACTGTTTATGGAGGAAAAATTCAAATTATTAGCTTGTTTGTTTTGTTATGTTCGGTGCTGAAGGCAAGCTGTTAGATCTGTCTTGTATTTATATACAGTAGAAAGTTGCTAGCCCAGACATAGTCTTATCAAGGGTATTTTTACTTAATGCACATAACAGAGGTGGGTATTGGTGTGTGGTATTTGCAAATAATTTAAAAACATAAGGAAGGCACTTGAATGAGGTGTGAAAGATTTCAGTGTAACACGTTCTCTGCAGTGGAGTACAGTGAACGTAAATTGTAGTATTCTTTAAAAAAAAAACCAAGAAAAAAAACCTTTTAATTTCACAGCAAATCCTTGAAATCAGCTGATAACACTTGAGTTGAGGGAGGAGTTTGAAGGGTGAGACTTGTCACTGACTCCAGCAGCCCTTGTATCAGGCTGTCAGTACAGGAGAACGTGCCGGGTGTTGGTGCTGGTGCCTCCCCCGTTCTGGCACAGGGCACACACCCTCTCCAGCATGACCCTGCCTCTCTGAGGTGGAAGTGCCTGCGTGCCAAGGTGTGCATGAAGTGCACCTGTTCATTATGTTTGTGCAAGGAACCAAAGACAGGCAGAAGTGCAAGGCAAATTTTGTCATACTGTGTGAGTTTCAAACTTATGCTGAAAATAGCAGGGCTGAGCTTTTGTCTTTTTCTTTGCAGTTTATGTGAACTGGCATCGCTAATCTAATGCCATGGGCTTTAGTGTATTAATGAGAATGTGTCACAGGGCCTGTCTCTGTAACTCACAGGCAAACCATCTCAGTGCCATTAATGGTTTAAAAACCAGTAAAAAATATATTTTTTTTCGAAGTAGTGTAGCAATTCTTAGGAAAAAGGATAGCTTCTTAAATCTGGCAGTAAATAAGCTAATTCTTAGTTACTTTAGACTTTGATGATGACCTTCCTGTTCTTGCAGTTCATTCTTTGTTGTCTTTAAGCCATACATAAAAGACAAGACTTAAATTGACTTTAAAAGGGCTTTTACAAACTCATAATGCAGATTTCTTATTTAAAATATATGTAGATTTGTCCTGCAAGATTTATTTCATGAACTAAGAATTAATTTAGTTATTTCGGAAAGGAAAATATGCTGCGGGAGAAACAATGCTGAGTTCTAGTCTAGTTAAGCGGATGAATTCATTTTATAACAACAATTAAAATCTGTTGTGAAAGTTCTAGAAAGGAAAGTGATAGCAAAACTATTTAGTATTTGTTTACAGAACAAGCACCATTTTCAAGCACTCTGATGAATTCATACAGGCATGCTTCTGAAAAGACACTCTTTCTCAGACGAGCCTTGGCGAATTCCTACATCTGTTGTAATTATAATTCATGTCCAAGAGGCATTTGAAAGTCAAGAGAAGGCAGTTTTCAAAAGCACATGTGAAATGTCTTAGGTGTGTTATCAGGCAATATTCATGACATTTTCCTCAATTTGCCTCTTTTGTTCATCTCACTGTAATAAAAATGTAGATAAAAGTCTGGATCAAACTTCTTTGGTTTTACTTTTTTATTGTTATTATTATTATTATTATCTTCTAAAAGCCTTAATTGAAACATACTCTGTTTTTCACCTCTCTTCCTACCCTTTTAGGTGTTGACTTAAGTTATCTGATGTAGCTGGTCCTTGTTCTGATGTCCAGGTGCCTTATAACTCCTTCCAGGTAGACTTCAGATTGCTCCCAAAGCAAGCTAGTAAGGGTCAGTTGTCCAAAATCACCTGGTTGCCAGCCAGACTGGGTCTTGAATGTCCCCGTGTACAGCAGCCAAGTCTGAAATGGGGGAAGGTCAGTGTGACCTGTTTACCGGTAGGTTTGGTGTAAAACTGGTACTTGAGTGGAAACATGGTCCTCCAAAATTTCTGTGCAAAAGCACAGGTTCTGAGTAGCTTCCCACAGCTCTTCCACAGTCACCAAGAGGCATGCTGAAACCTACTTGACTAGTCATAAACATTGTCAGAGGAAAAAGGAACTGTCAGCAACATGAAAACATGAAGCGGAATGTGCCTTATAAGAAAATTCCCTTTTTTTCAAGGCCACCAACTGAAAGAAATCATCTCTACAACAAGCTGCAGTCCCTACTGCAAAGTAAACCCAGTATCAGCACAGCAAATGTGGTGCCTTCCTTCTGTTAGCTGGCCTTCAGCTGGCTGATTTATCAGAATAAGTAGTTCTGTGATTGTTAGAGTAGCTAAAGATCACAATAATACAAAGAAATCAGAAAATAAAGCCATCAAGTGCTGAAAACACCCAGCTCAGTTGTGTGTGTGTAGCGAAGTACATACACGTCGTGTCAGTAAACAAAAACTAGCTGGTATTTACGTGCCTGTGCTTCCTGTACTCATGCAATCAGTCCCTGTACCTGGTGGTGTTTGTATCAGTGTGAATTAGCTGAGAGTGAGTTCTTGCTCTAAGGCAGTTTTTCAGTCATATATTGTATAGATATTTTTCCCAGTAAAGGGTTGTGAACACAATGGATTGCAAAGCCCTTACCTTTCTGAAATCAGCTGCCTGGAGATACAATTTGCTTCTCATGTAGTATTTGTTAAGGCCACATGAGACTCTGGTTACATATGGTGCTGAATGCCCTGAGGCTTACAGTTTTCAGCCCCTCACGCTGTCTTCTGCAGTTATTCCCGCTCATATTTACAATTCTTCTGTAATTCCTCTGTCAAAATCAGCTGTATTTCAGTTCCACCTACAGGAGGAAACATTTTTAGTCATTTGAATGCATGAGCCTATTGAGACGAGCCACTTAATATTCAAACCTTGGGCTGAAGGCGGATGGTATCAGTGCTGCCTAAGTGGTTGTTTAGTCTGTTTTGCAAGCATTCTTTTACTGTCTCTGTTCAGAGGACGAGAACAAGGTCGGCTGAGAATAATAGGGCATGAAGGAGTTTAATTCCAAACATTGAGGCAGAGCTGGAATAAATCACTGCCCAGGTGGGACAGCACTCAGTTAAATGCATCCCTGGTAGAAAGAGCTGGGGGTAGTAGACTCTTAAGAGCTATCTTAAGAGCAATTCCAAACCTTAAAGATTTAACTAAATCTTCTGTTGTAAGGACTTTCTGACTAAAGAAAGTTTGGTGCTGACACTCAGAGCTGTAACCAAGGGTGGTAGGTTGCTGAGGCCATAAGCACTGTGGAGAGAATCCAGTTCAGTGCTGGGTCTTTCATTTCATGCCCCTTTAAGGTGACATACTGGGTACCTGCCTGGTCTTTAACCCTGCTGTTGGATCAGCTGCAAGAGCTGGTTAGACTAGAGACAAGAATTACTGATGCTTGTTTGACAGCATGTCTGTGAACATGTTTAAAAGGCAAGCTGAAGGCTTAAAATTCAGGAGTACGGTCGTGGAGCTTTTCAGTGGTCACTGTCTGGAGTGGAACAAGTCCACTTTATTCATATCTAGTAGAACCTGAAATCTTTAAGCTTGTTGTTCTAGTGCAAGATCCTTCATATGTGTCCAGGGCAGCTAACAAGTCCTGTCTGCTGCAAAATTACTGTCAGTGTAGTCAAAGCCATGCAGTCAGCTGGTGAAAGTGGCTGTGGACCAGAAGGGTCCTGAATATGGGAACTCCTTTGAAAATATAGTATTCCTTTTTACCTCCAAGAAATGCCTTTAGCAGAAGGTGAGGGGTTGGATCCAGTCCACTCCAAGTGTCATGATCCAGGGATTAAAATGGAGGGATAAGACATATATGTGGGTCCTAAGGCAGGATGAGCAAACTAAAGTATTTCTGGATTTAGGGGTTTTCCTTCTAAAGCAATAGCATGGGTGTTGGTTTTTTCAATTGACATGGTAAGAAAAATATGGGAAAAGTAATGAAAAATCAGTAATAGGAAGAAGAGAAAGAAGTAATAAATTCTTTCAAAATGTGTCTTAGAATCCATTTGGCTGCTCCTAAGAGTGTCATTTAAAGGGAGAAGTGTGCACTTTTGAAAGTTATAAATCTTAATTATGCTCTACAACTTTACAACTCTCCTTTAACTTAACTAACCCCACTAGTGCACTGATTTTACGGCAACCTTTCCCTTGAGAAGCAAAGAGGCTTTGCATCTATTCCTACCCTCCCTGCAGGATGAGAACAGATTGCCTCCAAAGCTGTGCCAAGCTCGGAGCTGTTCATAGGCCTCCGGGAGAGGCCCTGATGCTGTGGAGGACTCAGGGAGAAAAATCACGTGGCTCCCGGGAACCCGTGCCTGGCGTCACTGCAGTGAGGCCATTAGCTCGGTTATGTAAACAGCCCGTGTCTGCCACTCATTAAATAGCAACAGGGAAAAGCAAGGACATTCATATTTCAGCCGCTGCCAAGGGGATATAACTGTAGAGTACTCTGGGAAAATTGCAGCTGGGAAAGAGAAGTTGTTGCAGCCTGAAGCACAAATATGTAAGTCACTCAGTGAATGCAGCGCAGGCATTCCATGTAAGGAGCACATGCTGGATAGTGTTAAATCTTATACAAACTTCCCCAGCTCTTGCTTTGGTTATGAGGATCATTTTCTGTGCCAGTAGGAAACGAAATTAAGTGCTTTACCAAAACCTCTGATTAGACAAGCAAATTGTTAGGACATAAATATTCGCAAATGTTTCAAGGGTCTATGGAGCAGCTACAGCCTAAATACTTTAACAAGATAAAAGGGAGGTTGTATATGAATCCAAGACTCCCTGATGAGTTTGTAATCCTGTTAGAATGAAACAAAGCCATCAGTCATCAGCTTTATGCTGGAATGTCCATGCTTCTTATGCTGTCCATCAATTCAGCAGTGGTTTGTGGATGTTGTATTACCAAAACAAATAATAAATAAACCAAATGCACCTCTGAAAAGAAAGGAAAGAGCTATTATTTGTTTATATAGTGATCTGTAAATCTCAGTACAGCTTCATAGGTTACAAACACTACCATGTTCACAGGAAAGGCACGAATGCAGTTTAAACCCAGTCCTTTGAAAAGCACTTTTGCACCCTCGTTTCTCACACTTTCCCTAACACAGTGGATCAGGCCTTTGTATTTGTGCTGGTCCGATTCATCTGTTTGCATCCTTGATTTGATGACATCCATGGGAGTAGCTATTCCCCAGGCCAGGACTCCAGCAAACCCACCAGAAAGCAGCACAACAAGGAAACCTGCAGGACAGAATGAAGGGAGCAGTTCACTTGATCTCATAGAGCTACAAAGCATCTCAGATTTATCAAAGAACTTTGGTAACTGTCAGGTTTTTTCAGAAGTTATTTTGTCCAGCTCTTGCATTTGTGTGTTTCCAATGATCTCACAGAATACTCATCTCTGCACACGTGACATTTTGAACACCACATGAACTAGAGGTGGTGCAGCCTGAGAGCACTCACACCCTCTTCAGGTGGGTCTGCTTATTTTTATAATTCTTGGGAAGATGCTCTTTGCTGAATGTTACATCTTCAGTCTTTTCTCAATGTAGTTAGTTGCTTTTTGGAGCCAAATCACAACTAAGAACCTAAAGTGTCTTTACATTCTGCACCTGGGCTTTATCTTCAAGCCCAGGACAGACCCTTAGCTGTGCTCTGTGATGGCTCCCAGGAGGGTCATCCATGTTTCATTTCTAGTTACATATCCTGTCTCTGCATTAACAGAACATGATGTAAAAACCCCTCCTGCAGGAGGAGTAGCCGCTCAGGGACAACGCTGTGCCAGCAAAGCCCTCAGAGTCAGGCTGCTGGCACCCACACCTGGTGGCCAAACCAGCCCCGCAGCACCAGGAATCACACAGCAACCCCACATGAGGATCAGACTTGGGTGAGGTTTTATAGGTACAGGGTGATGTTTGCCAAGAGCTGTTTCCCTCTTAGCATGGTACTAAATGAGCCATTTTTGCGAGTGATGCCAGATGCTTTCCAATACCTACCTGGTTTACTTTTCCCAGGTGGTGTGAGCCAGTCACACAGAGCAGAATAGGAGAGGAAATAGATTGCAGAAGCAGTGCAATCCCTGAAGAGTAACGCAGAGCAGCCCCTGTAGAGACCCCCAAAACCTTCCTCCTTGGTGATCACCTTCAGACAGTGCAGAGACCCTTGGTACTTTGGTTTGGAAAAAGGCTGAGATGTAACAGAAGGGTGTGGGTTCCTCTGAGTCTGCATCCGAACTTTAGCCACTTCACTAGGATTTGTCAACACAACCTGTAACATCAGAGGATGGTATTTTAACCCTTCACATTTAAACAGTGTATTGAGCCCCCTCCTGAAAACTTGTCTCTCAACTTTTCAGGCAGTAATACTGCCTGCAAGTTCTATCAAGTTCCAGCCTCCTCCCCTCTGCCTGCACCGTTCCACCCAGCAGCAGCAGGACACGTGTGTGAGCTGCACTGGGCAGAGTGGAAGTCAAGGCAGAAATCAACACCAGATATTAAATACCTGTAACTACTTGCTGAAGCAAATGGGCATGAAAAGGGTATATCCTCAGCTATAGGAAAGCATACATCAGGGCTCTTGTTTGTATCTGTACTTGAACCAAGACCATAAAGACTTTTAAAAAAATTAGCCTGTTTTGAGTCACTGACTGCTAGGAAACATCTGGACTGCTCTGTAAGAGGATTATGGCCCAGCACACATTTCTGCCCTGCATGCCACCGAGGTAATGGGGTGAGCTCCAACACGTTCACAGCACATTTGGATGTCCACAGAGATCCATCTGCCTATGGGAAATGGCTCCTGGATTCAGCCTCACCTGCCTGTCCCAGGATCATACACATTTGCAAGGCAGCATCACTTCTCAATGGTACCCTGTTGAGTTTTAAGTCCTGGCAAGGCAGCCCTGGGCACTGCCCATTTCTGCAGCAACATCATGCCAGGCTTGTGCAGAGGCTGCAAGAGCACTAACCTGTGCTTTAACTCACACTTAGGTCTTACATAAATCAGAGCCACCTGGAAAGTTTACTGCCTATGTTGTTTTTTCTTCCTTGTTCTGCACTTGCTGCCAAGGTCCATGTCACTTTAAGAGCATGTTCTTAAGTGTTTTGTTGCACTAAACCAAATCCAGCATGGGCTGCCCAGCAGGACTCATCGATCCCATGGACCAACAAGTGAGGGGGCAGCATGGGCAGAGCATGACCTCCCCTGCAAAAACAAACCCACCAGACTTGTTCTAGGTTCCCCTGTGGCCTCCTGGGCCAAAAACAATCCCAGCTTTTCCAGCCTCCTATGCTTGGGAACAAGATCTCTTGTTGTGCTTTTCCTGATGGCTGTTTACCTACCCGGACAGCACCGGCAGCACCTCCAGCAAGGGAAACATCCAGCTTGGACGGCTTTGCATCTGCAGCCCCATATCGCAGCTTGCAGATCATACAGAGGAAGTTCTTGTATGTGCCAAAGGAAACAGAGGAAACCGCTGATACAGCGAGGACTGATGCAGACACACCTTTGTAAAACCCCCGAATCTAGTGGGAAACAGGAGAAAAAACACTTTTAAGAGTGTTGGCATGGGAAAGCATCTGCTTGAAAGCACTGGCTCGTGGGAAATTGTTCCTGGGTTCAGCCTCACCTCCCTGTCCCAGGATCATGCCAGGCAGCATCACTTCCATCTTACAGCTCCTCAGCAAAGCTAGATTTCACCCTCTCCCAACAAGTGGTTGTGTGCAACTGGCGCCCATCCTCCCCAAACTGAGAGACAGCTCTGCTTCCCTGAAACAAGGTATCCGCAACTGGTATCAGCAATTCTGATGAGGGGTACCTACTTTTTCCGTCCTGTATGTTTCTTGAACACAGTGCCAAAACCCTTTGTAATGCTTTTCAGTCTGAATTCTCACCTAGGAATACAGGGGAAACTTTAAAATGCAGATATTAGATTAAAAAAAGAAATAAATCAACAAATCCCACAGCAGCAAACCAGATAATAAACCATAAAATAGTATCTCCAAACAATTTTTTTTTTTTGAAAGAGGCAAACAACACAACCAAATACAATGAAATATGCAGATGTAATGAAGACAAAGCATTGTCATGAGACTAGTTTTCTGGAAATGAGGGAGAAAGCAAAAGGGCCTATTTGTTTTTGTTCTGTAGTCAAGAAATAAAGCTCCAACAGATACCTTCACTGTGTCCAGCGGATAACCCACGGCTGTGCTCAGACCACCTGAAACAGAGAATGCATTGGAGGTGGTTAACAGCACATGTCACAACAGACTGTTCTCCCCTGTCACAGAAGGGCCTTGGGGAACAGCAGGAAACACGGCTTCAGAGCCCAGCTCTGAAGCACCAGATGCATCTTTGGCACCAGACATATCTTGAGCTCCAGTGATGACATTTGAGCCAAGAATGACAGTCAAAAACATGCAGATTCCTCTGCATTACCAAGGCACACTCAGAGGAGCAATCAGAGCAACATGGGAAACTTGTCAGGGAGGAATAACACCACTGTGCAAGACGGGACACTGAGAGCACTGCTCTAGGAAGACTGAAGGCAGGATACTGGGCTGTTTTTGATTCCCCTCTCAGCTTAGGCAGTAAAGGATCTTAGGACTATGATCAAACACCCTCATGTGAGGTGTAAAGCATCTCCACTCACACAAGAGAGTCTCTGGAGCAATTTTGGTTCTCTATGCTTGATTTGGAAATTTTAAGGAATAAAAGCAGCAGTCAGAAAGATATCTATAAGAGAAGGGTAGTCCTCGCACATTACAGGTTCTCAGCAATCTGTCGTAAAGACAGGAGAGGTGCTCCTGCTGCCTCCAGGGACTAGCATGTCCTGGCTGAAGCTTGCAAAGAACATCTACAGCCCTGGGTGAGGAATTATTGAAGCATTTGGGTCCACAGCACCATGCTGGACTAAGCCTATGAAGTGCATTTCCTATGTGCACCAAGCACTGCTGCAAAATCAGAGCGAAGAGCAAAAGCACAGATATGTTGGAGTCCTGGCAGGCTGATGGGGCACAGCACAACCAGCGGCACTGCTCTGCAGTGAGACCATCCCTCCTGCTGCCCCTCGGGGCACAGCAGGATGTAAGGGCAGTGAGGGATTTAGCACTGGGTGCGTGTAAAGCCAGGGCTCGGCAGCACTCCTTGCACACCAGCTGAGCATGATTCCCTGCCTGCTGCTGTGAAGGCATGCCCTGCGTGCTGGGGGGAGCTGTCAATCCTCTATCAATGCCCAAGCTCACTCAAAGACCTTAAAATAGCCACTGGAGTTGGACATGTATTAATCCTATGGGACAAAGTTACTGCCTTAATGTCACGTAAGGAGGGCTAAAGAGCTCCATTAAGGATATCTCTTGGTTGCAGTAACAAATAGATCTATCCCATGCCTGTCCTCACCTCACTGCACTTTCCAGCTCTGGCCTAAATGTTGGCAGATACAACAAGTGATAAAGGTGCTGACCAGCTGACTTCCTCCCAGTACATCAATTGCCAAGCCACCTGAGAGGAAAACAAAGCTATTTAAATATGTATTAGTTGCTGTGAGAATGTTCACCTGTGAATGTATACATGGCTGGTTGGGAGCTCTGGAAAGCTAACCTATGTTCTGGAGAAAAGCAGCAGCTGCTGCTGTGAATCACCAGGAGGCAATCCCAAAGTTCATTACTCAGAAGGAAACAACCAACAGCATCTTGCTTGCAGAAAAATTAGGTTTGTTCTTCAAAAATATCTACCAAATCTGACACCAGATAAACAGCAATGAAAGTGAAACATGGGCCAAGATGGAAGAGATGAAAGGGTGGAGGAGTGAGAACAATGGCAAATACACAGGCAATAAGATGGCTTGAAGTAGCAACACCTTTGGTCCAAGCAAAGAGTGACAATGTCCGAAGCCACCTGGGGACACCTGCACTGTCCCGGGTTCCCGGCCATCGGCCAGAGTAAACATGGACACTGCCAGCCAGGGAAGAGCAACATGTAAGTCAATATCAACATGACAGTGCTGACCTCAGAGCTGCAGTCCCCTGGCCCAAGCACCCCACCCCATCTGGGAGGATTTGGCATCACATCAGTTTCAGAATTCCTGAACCTTAGAGGCAGTGGCCATTGGCTGGCCGGATGCTTGCAACACAGAAGCACCATGCAAAACTAAGTCCCGACTTGGTCCCCAGGCTCAGAAAGGTAAGACCTCGTGCAGCTCACATACCAAGGTTTATTTGGGTCAGTGTTTGACAAGAACTGACCTCCCTTGTGGAGAAATCAACCTGTTCACATATTTAGATGCAAAGACAGCAACATAGCAGATTGCCGCAAAACAGACTATTTCCCAGTTTCTCAGTCCTAAGGGATCCCAAACAAGTTGGTTCCAGTATGGACCAAGCATCTCCACTTGTGAGGAGGCCATAAAGGTAAATGTCTCACTGCTGCTCCCACCAAGGATGTGAATCCCTCAAACCTCCGAATAAACACAACCTGACATGAACTATGCTCTCCTTAGGAGCCAAAGCACTCTGAGCAGTTGTTAGAGCTGAGGAGCTCAGCCAAGTCCATCAAAGGGCTCTTCACACTGTTGTCATATGATATAAATAGCCTGGGACTAAGATAGCATGACCCACACATGCCCTGTTTGCACAGCAGAATTGAAGACCAGCAATGTATTGCATGCATATGGGAGATGGTTCCCGTGGCACTCCTGCTGACTAACACTCTATCAGCTGTGGCAAAAAAAAATAGCAAAACCAGCTGAATTACCTTTTTTTTATTTTAATGAGCCATTTTTTATGCCTATTTGCTCAGGTATTGTGCGGAGGTTGCAGCATCCCCTCCTACACACACACACAGAGAATGCAGGCACAAAACAGATTACTCACAGTCTCTTCACAAGTCAGGTCAGTCTGACCATGAAATTAAGATAAGGAGGGATGCTGGTGGGGTGGCAATGACCAGAGAGCAAGCAGCAGCTGTGCAGAGCCCACGAGGCTGCAACAGCTCTGAGCTGTTGGCAGATCCTTGGCTGAGAGACCCAGGGAGAAGCAGGGGTCATTGTCTATTCACTGGGTGGGGAGACAACAGCTTCCAAAGACCTTTGTTTTGTGCCTAGTGCCCCATTCCCTAAACAAGCTGAGCTTGATTCCATAACATGTCTCTGGCAGTGTCAGCAAGAGCTGCTTTATCTGTAAGAACAAGGTGACAGCATGTTCCTTTTGTAGGGGGACTATTCTATCTACCCTTGGACTGCATGTTGTCTTGTAGTTGTGGAAAAGCCCAGGCATTCTGCAGACCCTGCTGCTCTACCCCCTCTGGGTAACCCTCAGCTTCCCCTTCCCAAATCTTTACACCTGACATGAGTCAAGTCATCCCTCAGTCATCAATAGTCCTAATCTTCAATCCCCATCCCCTGTCACAGCTGAGACTGCTGCTGTTGCAGGGCTAGAAAGGATACGTGGGATCACAGGAAAATTCAAGCTGGAAGGGACCTTGCAAGGTCTCTTGTCCAACCTCCTGCTCACCTTTACTGGCTTAGAAGGACATCCTTACAGATGAGCTACTTGCTAAAGCATCCAGCTACATTTTGTGGTTATTGGAAGTCTCCACAGTCACTAAGCATGTTTCTCTCATGTTTTTTCCACCTGGAGTCTCAGCAGATCACTGTCTCCTGGGCTGAAGATGCTGAGTTTATTCCATAGCCACAGCCCAGAGGAGATGCACCGTATCTGTGCAGCTGCCTGAGGTGGCCTGAGGATATTTTATTTCATGGAATTTGAATAGGCAGCACCTCTACAGTTTTTCAGAGGTGCTTAAGCTGTGCTTTCTCCAAAACACTCTGAAAACAGATCAAGGTTTCAAGAATAAAATTTACTAAACAGAAACTGTTATTTTTTTATATTGCCTCTTTAGATGCTTGATGCTCTTCAGCTGGGTTTGTAGCCTCCTTAGGAACATGAAAACTGCTTCAGCTCCAACGAACATAAGTCACAAAATAAGCTCAGCACCAGAAACATCGCAGTTCCCACAGAAAAGCTGTCCCATTCCAGAGGCTGTCCCATGTGAGGGTAGGGATAATGGCTCTGAGGCCCTGCCCAAGTACCTTTCACACATCTTTGTGCAAGCTCCTCGCAGGGAACAACCTACCAGAAAACACCCCTGTCAACCCAGGAGAAATTGCATTATCCCACCTAGAAAAGCCCTGAGATGGATATGGATGACAGGATGGAAAATCTTACTCTCTGTCACTGTGAGGTCAGTAAAGTGCCTTAAAACAAGCAAAGACTTTTCTGGATCTCGACAGCCTGCATCCCCTCAGATTGAGCCTGTGTCCAGGGCACCCATGGGAGATGCTTGCTGCATGGCTGGGCAGCACATGATGCTGGTGCCTGGACAGGGTGTCACTACACAAACCACGGCTTTTCATGGGAACCAGGGCAGAATGCTGAGGTGAACAGACACGTTGAAGCTATGTTTTCAGCTCTCCATGTTCCCTTGCAAAAGAAGCTTTTCCTTAAGTGGCCAATCCCAAACTATGCCAAAAAAGCAAAGGGATCCAAGCAACAAATGCAATCATCCCTGCCCCACCATGAACATGAAGTCTCAGAGGAGGTTTGGTGAATCCTTCTGGGATGGACATCCTGTTGCCAGCCCCAGCACAGTGCTCCCTTCTCTACAGGGTGCTCTGAAATCAGGAGGGAAAGAGGAGGAGAAAAACAAGCTGTCATGGAGGGACTGCTTATATCCTCTTCTCCTATGAAGGGTCTTTTCCAAGCAGGGTCTCTCAACACCCCAGGAAGACCAACACTGCAAGCAGCAGGCACCTCCTGGTCCAGCTGGATGCTGCTGAGATGACAAATCTCAGCCCACTTGCATATTTCACATGATTAGCAATTAAAGGGTGCAGGATAAAACTCATCATGGTCCTTCCCAGGACAAGCACATCTGCAGCAGGGCCACAGTCTGCTGCTGGTGAGGCAAAATGTCAAATTTCAACACATCTCAAAGTGAGATCTGATGTGAAGGTTTGGGCTGAATGTCTCAGCCACCCAGCAGGTTTACCTGGCCTTTCTGTCAGTGGTGACCCCAAGGCTTTTCTCTTGCTATTTACTGGTATGTATTGTCTTGGACACTCCACGAAATCTGACAAGATTTCAGCAAAAAAATGAGACCTTTGGATATATTTTGCTGTTTAAAACAAAGCTGGGTTTGAGCAGTACATGCTCTAAAAATGCCTAGAATTTAATCACACTTCTCTTCTGTTACTTTTTTTATATACAGCTAACCTACTTTCTCCCAGATCAGAGCTTGCTAAGTAGCATGCCTGCACTGAGATCACCCTCACAACTGCAAATATATCTTAATCTAAGACAAAGGTCGTTCATTCAGACATTCTTCACTGCAACACCATGCTTCCTCCCATCCTGCCTCACAAATCACATTCTCAGCCCCTCAGAGCCATGACTCCAGCAGTTTGCTGGGACCCCTAAACGCTACACACATGAGGGTTTGCTGTCCGGGCAACACAAGCCAGTTTTTATCTGCACACAACGTATTACATTCTGTCCCTTCCTATTAGAGTTTTACTCTGTCCCACTGTAATCAGGCCAGAGGAGATTGCAAGCAATGACCTCAGATGACCAAGCTGCAGCACTGCCTCTCCAGCAACTCAGTGAACCTGCTCCGGTGATATTTTCCACTTAATAAGGAAGAACACACTTTTAACAACCAGCTCCCATTGAAAGACTCTCAGTTCTGCCATCAAGACCTGCCCTTTAGCTGAACAAGAGGGAAACACAGCAATTTGCTCTCATCAACAAGCATTAATTTATGTATTTACCTCCAATGGCCCCAGCAATGAAATCCATCCAGAGTGCGTCTGCTGCCTTAATTACCGTGATGTAGCGTTAGGGAGGTAGCAGGGAGGAGGATACCGGATCTGTCTTCCCAGAGCCCCGCAGGTCCTTCGGAGATGGTAAAATTTGCAATATGAACAACCTTCCTCCAGTCTTCTTTTGCCTCTGGGGATTGTGAGCCTTGTGGATACTTGACAAATTTGTACACTGGAGGCAGAGCCGGGTAGCCTGGAACAGTTCCAGGGACACAGTGAATAAGTAATCCCATGAAGCCCTGAAATGCTGTGCCAAAGCTGCTGTTCCCAGTGCCCTTCTGCTTGGAAAGTCACGAGGGGTGGTGACTGGCAGGGTAACACTGGCTGTGAAGGGGCCATTCCTCATTGTACTTATTAGCCCCAGAAGACAGCTCTGCACACTTGTTTGCCACAGGACACTCTTGCCCTGCACCACGGAGAATTGCATGGGTGGCTGTTTATGAGAGACCTCCTCCCCCTATCCCAGATCACTCTTTCTCATTCTGATGGAGCAGATACCCTTTCCATCAATGCCAGTCCCTTGTGTCTTTCCCAAGCAATTTTTCTTGACTTTCCTAACCCATGAAGCTGACCCCAAACCTCTACCCAGATTCCTATGGATTATTACTGCTCATTATGTACATGCACGGTGAAGCCCAGAAATTAATCCAACCACATCCAGAGCATTTGCTTCTATTTCAGACAACAGTATAGTTTTCCCAGACCCTGGAGCAGCTCTACTTCTTCACTTCCTGCACAGTCTCACAATCCCCTTCCCAATGTCAGCTCCTTGCTGAGTTCAGTGGCAGAGCAGGAATCATAATTGCTGCTGACCATACTCCAATGTTTTGCCCTGATGGGAAGACGTGAGGTGATTTTGCCAGGAGACCGATCAGCACCTAATTTTTTTCTTCCCAGTTTACCCTAAGCACAGGGTGGTGAACTCAACAGAAAGAGAAAAGCACTGAGAAAGATCTGCTGGTCAAGGGAAACCAAGAACTCAAGGAAATGCCATAGTGCCTATTTTTTTGCAGCAGTCCTGTTACCGAGAGTATCACATCTGCATGTGAGAAGTTAAGCTTTGCCCAGACTGAACATGGAAACCAAAGTCCTGATGCACTGAAGGGCTTGCCAAGCTGTGTCCTGAATTGTACTTCTCTTGAAGAGGTTTCCCCAGGTCAGTCGAGGCACATTGGCAGCAAAGGGAAAAGCAAATTTCATGGCTGCTGCTCCCCTGGGTCTGCTTTACAGGGGAGGGGAGCTGAGGACTTTAGTACCCAGTGCTGTTTCCTGCACATTTCACAAGAACCTATTTTTCACTGAAGGTTCTGTTTTGGGGCTGATGAGCCAGTGACATATAGCACAGGTTGGTGTGAGGGCTCAGAGCTTCTGGAACTGAAAATGAAAGGATTTTTATAAACTTGCTTCCTATGACTTCTTATGTTTCCTTCCCTGAATTCTTTTTGTGCTGGAGAGAACAGATTATTCCAGTGTAACATCCTGCAAGGGCAGCAAATGCTTGGAACCAGAAGTAAAATATTACCCAGAGAGACAGCAATGTAGCAGCTAAAACATGCTGGGTTATTCAGTAGCTCTTCCTTGCTACACCTGGTGTCCTACGGAGTTATTAACGGTTCATCAACAGTCTGTGTGTGCCAAGTGAGGAGAAAGGTGCTGTTTCCTCTTCTCCCATCATCCATTTCTGCTGCTGACCTTGCAGGACCCCTCCAGCAGTGGGACCAAGTGTGGGACCTGCTGCATCAGTGACACACGAAGACAAGGACATGGTCCCCTGTGGAGGGGCAGCCCAGGACCCCACAGCCTCCTGGTTCCTGCACTGCTGACCTGCTCCAGCCCATGCTGCAGCAGCCATTGCCACCTTTGGAGTCACTGTTGGAACACCACTGTTTAATATTGCTTTTCTGGGAACTGCTTCAATGCAAAGTGACAAGATTTGCTATGATCTCGATATGATAGTCACACCATGGATGGGGGGGTGGCAGGGTGGATTTTTCTACATATTGCAGCAACTGCTGCCATATCAGCAAGAAAATATAGGATGGCTGGCATGTCACAGTGGCTGACTAAAGTATTTCTTTAGTCAGTATAGTAATAAATATTTCCCATGAAATATCACAAGAGCAAGCAAAATTCCTACCTTCTTTAGCTGAACTAAACAGCTCAAAGGGAATCTTCCTCATGAAATCTTCTGAGATGGTAAAAAAAAGAACCCCACAACCAATCCAAACCCCTTCCCTTTGCAACAGATAAGTAATCCTTTATTTATTATTTTAACCTCCACTCACAATAACACCTCTATCAAATGTTAGTTTGCTTTATATAGCAGAAAGTTGACTCCAGATTCAAACATTCTGATAACCTTCTGATAACGTGTTTGGTTCCTTCAGAGAGGTATATTGGGAGAGGTCAGGTTTTCTATTTGACTGAAGTTGCTCTGCAAACAGGGGTCGTTCACAAGGCATCTATCTGAAAGAAGAATATTTTGGGGCTTGAAATGTTTTGCCTTGTCCCATGAAAGTATCACTGGACAGCTGTCTCTGGAGGAATGCACACCACTGCTTTAGGGATATCTGCCTCAGCGGGGGCTTAGCAGGGTAACATGGGACCCAAGCAACACAGCCACCACTACAAGAGTCTTTAGTTCTTTGTTCCCGATGTCTGGGCAGGATTTAGAGGTAAATAGGATCCACTGCCAGGCTCAGCCTGGCCATCATGTGATGGCAGAAAGGCAAGAGCCTTCTGGAAGGGGAGGCCCACACAAGTGTTCAAGTGTTCACACAAGAGAATGTTCTGAGGAATTCTGTAATTCTGTGTTAAGGAAATCCCATCTGAGAAATGAGTGTTTGCTGTTATTTGCTGGCACACTCCAGATAGCACAGACCAACTCCACACTCAAGAGGACAACTCTCAAGACAGCAATTCAGCCTCCCTTAGCAGGAGTCCTTCCAGAGACATGAGTCCTTGAGGTCTCCTTCTTCTTCACACCTTGCTGAAGGAGCTTTCTCCTTCATCCCCTCTTCCCTAGGTTTCAGAGATATACCATTAACTTACTAGAATACAGACCAACAATGCTACAGGTCAATAGAGACAGTCAAAAAAATCGATCCAAAGAAAATCTTGAGTAATCAGGAAGATTTTTAAGATGAAATATGAGTTCTTCCTGTCATCCGCTGACACAATGGCCAAGGACTGCAGATCCAGAGATCACTCCTAGTCCAGCTTGCAAATAAACAACATGGTCCACCTCTATGCAGGGGTGAAAGTGCCTGGTCCCGACCCAGGTGGTCTTCTCAAAGCATGCCCTAGGAACAATGCACAAAACACATGCTTTGAGCCTCCACAAGGGACAGTATCCCATGAGAAATAACTCACAAGGCCTCTCCTCCAGTAGCAAATTGTTCAAAAGTGATTTGTTCAAAATGAGTGAATTTCACAGGTGATTTTGAGAAAGCAGAGCATGGAAGATGCTGTCAGAGAAAAAGACAGGTCTGACAATATGAAACAAACTGCAGAAAATCATCACACTGAGTAATAAAAATTGAGGAAAGCCTTAATTTTGCACAGTGTATGATGGACAAAACACTTCATTTGCTTCACAGGAAGAGCCAGCTGTTGGCCCACCCAGGCAGAGAGAACTGCCCCACAGTAAAGTGGCTGCTGGATCTAGAGGACTGGTACAAGTGATGGTACAAAAGGAAAGGAGAGGGACATTTTAGATAGGTACACAGTGTTAAATAGCATCACTTAGATGAGACAAAACAGCAGGGGTACCCCTTTACCCCTTTCCTTCCACAGCTTGTTCCCAGGATACTACCAACTCCATCCCTCCCGCAAAGCAAGAGAAGCCTGTCCTCTTTCGACTGTGCAGCCACCTGCCAGTTCATCATGCCAGATTTGCTGAGAAAACGTTCTTTCCTCATCTGTCACAACATGCCACATTTTCTACTTCACTTGCACTATGCTATATCACACTCATATACATAACCATTAATTCCTGTCCAATTTATTTTGGAAAAATCCTTGACTGAAGAGGCTGTTCAAACAGCGCTGCCCCACTACGTCACCAGGCTGTTTGCACATTGCAGAACAGGAAAGAGTGACACCAGCAATGCTGAGCTGGCAGACCCTGGAACATGGCTTGTGTGGTGGGGGGTTGAAGAGGGGGTGGAACCTCCTGGCTCCAGCTGTGTTATGGGTTTCCAAATCAAAGCAGCTCATTGTCCTTTATCTCAGGTACTAACAGGAAACCAATAGTTCCAAGCACTCAAGCATTCGCAGCAGGAATTTCACAGTGAAACAAACAGAAGCAGCAAGGAAACCACTCTGAGCACTGGCAACTGCATCATTTTTAGCCAGGTGTAATGACCAGTGATTTAATCCCTGGAAAGCTGATATAAAGTTGTAACATTACTACACACATTCCCAAGGGAAAGGAAAACAATACATTTCCAAGGGGACTAAAATTATTGCAGTAATTTAAGAAGTGACAGATTTTCTGGCTTGGGGCAAGTGACTCAATCTCCCTATACCTAATCTTCTCATCAGCACAACTGGCATGTCAACTGCCATGAAGCCATGGCAAGGATCCAGACACTTCTCAGAGAGCCACAAACCTCTGTTCAGGAGTAAATCATGGTGAAATTAGCAATACGAGCATCCACCCTACACAAACGCCCCTCTGAAATATGTGTATATTAAAAATTTAGAGTGTTGTATAAATCTTTCCCCAAAATCACAGAATCATAACACAGTTTTGGTTGAAAGGGACCTTAAAGGTCATCCAGTTTCAACACCCCTGCCATGGGGCAAGGACACCTTCCACTAGGCCAGGTTGCTCAGATCTCCATCCAGCCTGGCCTTGAACATCTTCAGGGATGGGACATCCACAACTTTGCTGGGCAGCCTGTTTCAGTGCCTCAAAAAGAAGTATAACTTGCACACTAAACAGTCCACAACATTCATATTTACTCTGAGGAAGAATCTATCCCTGTTCATAATCAGGTGTCTTGTGCTTTGTTTGAAATACAAATCCACAGCCAACTCCTGGGTGCTTATCAGAAAGCAGATGAGAAACGAATAGATCAAAAAATCAGAAAAAGCTCCCTACAGCCATTAGTCCAAAGTCTTTTCCTTGCAGTGTCTATAATATCAAAGAACATATATACTTTGGGTTTTGCAAACCAAACTGCTGAGTTTTAGCAGTTGAGCAAAGAACGTCCTCTTAATATCAAATCTAAACTTACTCTCTTTCAGTTTGAAGCCTTCCACCCTTGTCCTGTCACTATATGTTCTTGCAAAAAGTCCCTCTCCATCTTTCTTGTAGGCTCCCTTCAGATACTGGAAGGCCACAATTAGACCCTGATCTTTATAACAAGAAAGAGGAAATTTGACAGCGCACTGCAGCAAGCTCTGGGAAAGGATTTTATGCCAGCCTAAATTGCTAGCACTTCAGAAGGACTTCTGGCTGTGACGGAGGGAGGGGATGTCAGAACTGTTATTGACTTTCTGATTGCACTTTGAGCTGCTTTCCAACCTCTTGCACATTTTCTGCACTTTAATGAACAGAAGATGTAGTCAGTGACTTGGCAGCAGGCTTGAAGAGCCAAGGGCAGAGGGAGGCACCCACCTTCTGGCCTCCTTTTCCCTACCACCAGGCAATAATGCACTCTTTATTTGTCATGATGATGTTAATGTGCAAGCCTCAACATTTTCAGCAGGGGAAGTTCAGGCATTATTATTTGGGACTTTAATATCCGCTGCTAAAATCACATGGCAAAGTTACTTAACTGACAGACCTGGCACCAGCAAGTTCAGAAAACAGAACTTTTTCTAAATACGAGCATTATTATGAGCTTATGTTAAGAGGGATATATACAAAGGAATTTAAGACTTTTTATCTTGAAGAAGTGGAAAACAAGTAAAACTACAGTGAATTGATTAAAGGCTTCAGGCAAAACCAAAGTATCTCCCTTAAAATTTCTGCTACAAAATGGGTTTAATGGCAGAGAAGAACCCCATATTGTTGGGGGGAAAAGATCCTCTGATACCCATTCTGAATTAATACATATTAATTGAGGGATTCTGACAAAAAAACTTTGCAAGCAGCGTGCACTGTCCCAGTGCAGATGCAGACCCAAATCAGCAGCAAGTGTTCAGTCCTGTGCCTTCAGCATTAACCTGACTTCTTTCATGGACTCAAACTGAAGAAAAAATAAGCCAGAGGTTGTTGTAGCTTTTTCAGGACCACCCCCAGCCTCAGTAAAGAATACTCAGACACTAGTACTAACAGTGCCAGTCCCTGAATACCATATGAAGTTCACAGGCTCACTTATCACTCTTGTCTTTTCCCTGGCATTAGTTCAGGAGCCATATCAGTGTCTGTCTCTGAGGAAGTTCTCGGGAAGTTTCTGTCAAGGCACACTAGTCATCCCGCTCAGCCTGTTTCAGTTTCTAAGAAATGGGTGTTTTTACTGCAAGACTATTGCAACAACAAACATTCCACATGACAGCTGGAAGTCCACATACGACCCAGCAGGAAGCTGCATTGAAGACAGGCCAAGATATTGGAAAATTGTCTGTACATACACCTTAGTGGTATTACCTCATGACATATTCCCATTTTTTTTGCTGTCTCTCATTCATTACTGACTGATGCATCATGCTGTGTGTCTATGCTGTTAAATAGCTTAGCATTCAGATTCAGCTGAAGACCTGGTCTCCCAGTCACTGACTTTGCATGTGAATACAAATTGTGCCAGAGGATTTCAAGTGTGTTGAAAGTATATTTGTAAACCTGTTGGCAGAGAAAAAACATTAGCCTCACAGAAATATTCCTGTAAGGACAAGGTAGCTTAAAAACAAAGCCACGAGGCAGGCAGAGGAGGTTGTCCTCCTAGTTCTGCCTCCTGTTCCCTGAGGACAAATCAGTGTTACCAGTTTCCTTATCTGTAAAATAGGCATAATTGCACCTTTTTACTTTACAAAAACAACCTGAGGTTTAGGCTACACTGTCTGCAAATTCAGACTCAAAAAGTGCTATAAAGTCACCAGCAACTGAGCTTTTATATTCCTTTCCTGAATGATTTCCCAGCAGTTTTTGCTCATTGTCACCAATCACAGAACATTCTGAGTTGAAAGGGACCCACAAGGATCATCAAGTCCCACTCTTAAGTGAATGGCCCATGCAGGGATCAAACCCCTAACCGTGGCCTAATTAGCACCATGCTCTAACCAACTGAGCTAATCTCAGGGTCACAAGGGTATTTGTTTAGGGACTGAGTAATGTGCAGAGGCAGGGATGGGTAAAGCTGCTGGGCTGATAGTTATTAATTCAGGTAACTTGAGTCAGTGCCCACCCTCCTATCTCAGCCTGCCTCTTTGTGGTCACTGGCATCTTAAAACTGTGATGCCAAATAGCCTTTGGGTACTGCTGGAGACCTGCTTTCTATATTGCTGACTGCATATGTATGAAAAGCCTTCTGGTCTTCTCCGAGGAAGGACAGCAGCAAAGAAACTTGCTTCACCTGCAGCAAACATAAGAGAACATAGTCCTCATATTTTAGGTACTCTGGACTTAGATTCTTCCCCAAATATATGAATAAAAAATGGAATTATCATTTCTTAACCATCATAGTATTAGCACAGGCTGGAGACAAAGATGGGACCTATGACAAAAGAAGACAAGACCCAGCATGGGGGTGTGTTTGTGTAGGTCTGCCCTGTCTTAGCTTTCCTGCTGCCACGAAACAGTATAGAAAAGGAAAAGACTCAGCAGTTTAGTTAATAAAATCCACAGTATATATGATCTTTGAAATTAAAGACACGGCAAGGAAAAGACTTTGGACTAATGGCTGTAGGGAGCTTTTTCTGATTTTTTGATCTATTCATTTCTCATCTGCTTTCTGAGAAGCACCCAGGAGTTGGCTGTGGATTTGTATTTCAAACAAAGCACAAGACACCTGATTATGAACAGGGATAGATTCTTCCTCAGAGTAAATATGAATGTTGTGGACTGTTTAGCCTGAAGGTTATGCTTCTTTCTCTCGCCTTCTCCGACAGAACAGTAACCCAAACAAAACACATACATGATATCACATGGAGCAGAGGCTGAGACAAACAACAGAAGGTGCATGTCAGAACTTGGCCACTTCTGTTTAAAATAGCAAGGGGTAGGCTTTCCAGAAGATATGCTTGCCCAGTAATAAAAATGTTTCCATTTTAGCAGGATAAAGCATGGAAAGTTGGAACTACACCAAACTGTTCAGGGCACTTCACCATTTAGAACACACTAAGCCACTGCCTTCTTGCAGCACCTCTCTCAAGTTCAGCATTTCAGATATTAGCTTGGGCAGTTGTTCATCTGCCATGGTTTGCCTGGGAACAGAAGGGATCTCACATCCCAGGATCCTGACCAGGACATTTTGGGGGATCACCCTTCACATCAGTAGATCTGTAAGCAAGGCGACTCTCTTTCAGCAGCACTAGACTCTTGTGTGACTGCATGAGTTACATTTCATACTTTGAAACACCATTCTTATCAAGGGATTTTATCAGGCTGAGAAGTTTCAACACTTGATATACAGTACCTTTGAAGCTAGTGGGATAATGACGTCAGAGAATACCCTAAAGCCACTCAAGGTCATAAAGTTAATGGATAATAAAGGCATTTAGTCCCCTAAGAATAATGCCTTAGCTGCTCTGTCTTCAAATACAGCTGCATCCTGAGGAGCTGGAGTATCCCAATTACCTGACTCAATAACATAACATCGAGTAGGACAGTGCATGCAGCAACCAGGGCAGTAAATACAGCAGTGTTTAGGAAAACAAAGAAAATGGACCCAAACCCACACAAAGGTACTCAGTGAATTCACCTGGAGCAGATTATTTTGCAGACAAAGTGTTATTTCCAGGGAGCAGCTCAGCACCCAACTCTTTCTTGTATACATTGTGTCCCAATATTTCTCTCATTTCACCATTTGGATTTATTTGTCACTGCTTTGGATGTCAACCATTCTGTAAAGCACTAGGTGATCATCAAGCCTAGTTGTGCTGGACTGCAGTCTCTGGAAAATGCAAGGTTTTCCTTGCAAGCAGTTTGCTGCTGTAAATGCAGCATTCACAGGCCTGCATGCATGCAGTCTGAATGCCACCCAGGTTCACAGACAGGTCACAGAGAGCCACTGCCCCAGAGTCTTTGAAGAGTGATTCAGGGAGCCAAAGCAGGTGATAGGAAGGAGTAGTTCAAGATTCAGTCACAGCCCAAAATAGAAAGAGAAACTGATGCATTTCTCTGGGTAACCTGGTGAGCACTGAAGTTGTGATGATGCAGCTGTGCATTGTCTTAGACGATAAGAAAGGGGCTGCAGACAGAAGACTATATGAAAAAGAATTCTCCTGCAAGGTAGTCCCACAGCTGACCAAGTCCCAGTGAAGCTCTACGTAGCAAAGGAGAGGTTTTCTCATCCACCACCCTCCATAATCTAGTGGGATGTTTCTACTGGGGCATGGCAAATTGTTGATGCCAAATTCACAATCAAGCCGAAAGATTTTTAAACACTTGAGCCAACAATGTATGCTTTATTGTATGCTATTGTCAACAGATTTTCTTTGAGTTTATCACAACTCCACATTTCTGTTCCCTTCCTGCTTCATTCTGCCTTTACCCTTTCACTTAATGTTTTATTTACCTGCAGTGTTTATTCTGCACCGCTGCTTCTCTCTGTCTTATTCTGTTCTCATTCCCTAGTCTCCTGATTCCCTTTCCCATGTTTCTTTTCTGTTTGGGGTCACCGTCTCCCAGATCTTTCCTGGGTGCCATCAAGGGCAGCAGACAGCTGAGAGGGTCACTTCTTGCCACAGGAACTAAGAGAATCCTTCTCTGCTCTCTCACCCCTCCAACATCCTCTGTAAAGCCTCTTCCACCTGAACTGCCACCACTCAGACCCAAAAGACAATGGGACAAAGGGAAGAAGTTCTTTGAAGGATAACATTAAGTCATAACCTTTTCTTTCAGACATGTGGCAGTGCAGCTGCTGTACATGCTGGTAAACCCTGTGTGTTTCCCAAGCTACCCTTAGCTCTTTCTTTTCTGTCTTCTTTACTTGAGGAGCCCACACATTTCACCATCCAGCAGGGAAGCTAAATGCTCCCAAAGAGCAAGAAAGCAGGGAAAGCACAACCCCCTCCCCAGCACTCCAGGGTATGCATCCCAGCAGTTGTAAGTTGTATTCAGAACAGCCTCAGCAGAATGAAAAGAAAGGTGGTCACAGCTGAGCCGAATCTATGGAGCCTGAAGGGCACAAGGGTCCCAACAGTCACCTGAGTCACGCTCTGAGCCAGAGGCATCACACATCAACAAAGTGGACACAAGATCAGACACAGCTTTTGAAATATCTAGAAAAACAGCCTGAATGAAGAGGGGAACTATTACATTTGGGTTTCCTTCAGTCTCAGTTTAGATCTCCTCTTCAAAACTCTATCTGTACTGTACACATCCAGCCTTGGATCGACAGGCAAAATGCCTGGTCTAAGAAATACCACCAACCTGTAAGAGCTCTATGATTTCCTTTCCTTTATCACAAAGCTCCTATGGAAGCCACACACAAACAGCTATATTGACTCACTGTTCCACCCCACACACAAATTTAATAAACTCCTCCACATTTACACAACATTGCCTAACAAGGGTAACTTGAACTGAAAACAAAACAAAACCCCAAGCAAGAAAAAAAAATGAACAAAAGAGGAACTCCCCAGTGGGACTAATGCCACACTCATTTCTTAGTGAACCAGCCCTGAACATCCCAGACTTTATACCAGTGAGCCCTTGATGTTCTCTGCACTAGTATAAAAAGTGCCTCGTGTCCCCTCTCAAGTGCTCCAATGCTCTGGAGCATTGAAAAAAACCCCACATTCCATAACATTGAATAAAGTTTATTAGGAACAGCTCAAGCATACAGGAACAAGACAGACCTTGGGAGATTGCAGCAACCTGGGAGGGGCTGCACAAACATCAGCAGCAGGATTAGAATTCAAGTGATCTTGACAAACTGGAAATACAATCTGGAAAAAAGCAATTTAGCATGAACAGCTAGGAATGACTATAGAGAAAAACTGAAAGGTCAAAACAGGGAGCATTTTGGCACACAGCTGATCTACTGGAAAGGATCTGGAGCACATCACATGTCACAGGCTTCCCATAAGTGACCAATATCTTGTTGTCTTATACTATGTTATGTTGTGTTATATTATGTTATGACTCTTGCAAATATCTGATCTTATATGCAGATATATGAAAAAGAGTGTTGCCTGCAAATACCAAGGGCAACCTCCCAGCACTCACTTTACAAAGGCTCAGGGCTTAGGGCTCAGTTCAAGCAACTCCAGCTGAAGAAAGAGTGGGGTAAGAGGATTCAGAGATCAAAAGATATTCATTAATATAATTCAGGGAAAAAAAGACTAAGATTGAAACTGTCTTCAGACAACCCAAGACATGCCTACAAAGAGTGAGGAAATGTTTTCCTTGACCATTGTTGGTAAACATTAGATTACAAAAACACTTCTGGTGGAGAAGGTAATTCCTCTGAGGCAGATTGCTTGGGAGATCAAAGGATTTGAATGACAGATTAAAACCATTTTGGCCAGGAACATCTTAGGCCAAGCTGATCCTTCCAAGACTTGTGCTACAAGGCAGATGCATATAACATCTGGATTTTCACCTGTAGGGCTATGCACATGGGAGGTAGTAGTTCCTCCCATGGATGCCAGAGCGGACAAGATTCAGTGAGACAAAGTCATTTCCACTTAGACAAAATATTTAAGGAAAACAGACTGATCAGGGCTTCCTGTCTGATCTGAAGTACTGGCTACAGGTGTGTGAGTCCAGTGAGATCTAAGGTTTCCATTAGGAGGTGGGTGATAGAGCAGGAGTGAGCAGCTCCCAAGGCCATTGGTGCTGTGGCAACAGGCAGCACCAGCCTGCCTACCTGTTCCCTGCTACCAAATGGTTGTAGGGCAGGTATGTGAATCAGGGAACTCAAAGGATCCTGGAGACACCTTGGTGCTTGATTTGATTTGACAGCTTTCAGGGATGAGAAGGAACACAAATGAGCATTGCGTTGGAAGAAGATATAAGGAAGGTCAAGGATTCAAGGAGTGCTTTCCTGTAGTAGTAGTTCCAGACCTCTTGGTAAGCTTCCTTGTCTTTGTTCATTTGTTTGTGTGCTTTTATTGCACAGGAGGTAAAAGCTGGCATGATTTTTAATATGCTATTCCTCTGCAAGATTTTATTGACTTTGTATTGAGCTGCTACATCTAGAAAATAACTGCCATATCATGGAAAGCAACTTAAAAAAAAAAAAAACCATCTGCTTTTCTGTTCTGTTTCTGGAATTTACCCTCTAAAAGCTGACTATGCAGGCCCTGAAGATCGTGTTTCTCTAAGCAGAGCTGGAATAGGCTACTTATTGTTCTAGGCCACTGGTATTCCCCTTTCTCAGACATTGCCTGCAGAAATAACGAGCAGCTTAAACACGGCTCCCTTTCGAAACTGTCAGCAGCTTGAGTTCCCCATTTAAAGGCTCTGGCATGAGGGCACCCTGAAGCCAGGCAACACTAGCAGGAAAACAGTTAATACAGAACAAGAAAAGCCTGCGGGAAGGGGAGAGGCTTATTCTGCAGGGTGAAGTGCAGCAGTGATGCGTAAGACTGAGATCCAGGGCTCTGCTAAGATCCATGGGCAGCAGGCTACAGATTTGTGGCTTTAGCTGTCAGAGATAAGGTCTCATCCCTGCAATTCCAGTTGTGCCATGGCGGCAACAGTTAGCTCAAAGCCCATATCTGCTGGTGCAACCCTTCCTCCCCTCTCTGGGACAACAGTGTGGGGAGGAGTCTGGTTATATAATTACATAATGGTTTGGGTTGGAAGGGACCTTAAAGATCATCCAGTTCCAACCTCTGTACCACGGGAAGGGACACCTCTCACTAGACCAAGTTGTTCAAAGCCTCATTCCATTTGACCTTGAACACTTCCAGGGATGGGGCAGCCACAGCTTCTCTGGATAACGTGTTACAGTGCCTCCCCACCTTCCCAGTAAAGAATTTTTTCCTAATATCTATTCTAACCCTGCAGTCATCTCGTTTAAATGGTTACTTCTTGTTCTGTCACAACAAGCCCTGGGTGAAAAGTCTCTCTCCACTTTTATAAACCCACTCTAGGTGTTGAACAGCCACAATAAATGGGAAGACAATTAGGAAGAGCTTTGCTAGCAGGTTGAAGGAGGTGATTCTGCCCCTTTACTCAGCCCTAATAAGTCCGCATCTGGATCACTGTGTCCAGTTCTGGGCTCCTCAGTACAAGAGAGACATGGAGTTCCTGGAGTGGCTCAGCAGAGAGCTACAAAGTTGATCAAAGGAGTGGAGTATCTCTCTTATGAGGAAATGCTCATGGAGCTGCCCCTGTTCAGCCTTGAGAAGCGATGACTGAGAGGGGATCCATCAGTGTCTGTAAGTATCTGAAGGGAGGGTCCCAGGAGGATTGAGCTGGGCTCTGCTTGGTGGTGCTGAGCAACAGGACAAGAGGCAATGGGCAGAAACTGATGCACAGGAACTTCCACCTCAGCATGAGAAAGAATTTCTTTACTGTGTGTGTGACTGAGTGCTGGAACAGATTGCCCAGAGAGGGTGTGGAGTCTCCCTCACTAGAGATATCCAAGAACCATCTGGACACAATCCTGTGCCATGTTCTCTAGGATGACCCTGCTTGAGCAGGGAGGTTGGACAAGATGATCCGCTGTGGTTCCTTCCAACCTGACGCATTCTGTGATTCTGTGAACAAGGTCTCCTCAAGAGCCTTCTCTTCTCCAGGCTGAACAGCCCTGACTCTCTCAGCCTTTCCTCATAGCAGAGATGATACAGTCATTTCACCCCTATTAAAGGTGGCATTCCNCTGGCGGGATGCGTCGGCGGTGAGTGGCGGCGGGGGGGGCTGCAGGGAAAAGAACCCAACAAAATTAACGCAATAATAATAATAATAAAAAAATAANGCAATGGGCAGAAACTGATGCACAGGAACTTCCACCTCAGCATGAGAAAGAATTTCTTTACTGTGTGTGTGACTGAGTGCTGGAACAGATTGCCCAGAGAGGGTGTGGAGTCTCCCTCACTAGAGATATCCAAGAAGCATCTGGACACAATCCTGTGCCATGTTCTCTAGGATGACCCTGCTTGAGCAGGGAGGTTGGACAAGATGATCCGCTGTGGTTCCTTCCAACCTGACGCATTCTGTGATTCTGTGAACAAGGTCTCCTCAAGAGCCTTCTCTTCTCCAGGCTGAACAGCCCTGACTCTCTCAGCCTTTCCTCATAGCAGAGATGATACAGTCATTTCACCCCTATTAAAGGTGGCATTCCCTCCAAAATCCTCATGACATCAGCTCCGTAGGTTTTCCAACCACCAGCGCCCAGGGATGCCTCCCCGAACCACCCAAAACAGCTCTGGAACTACTGATGCTCCGCAGGGGGGTGCTCTGCCCCCTCCACCTCCCGGCCAACAGCTCCACACCTCCTAAAATTTTTTCCCAGCCTTTACTTCCGGTTAATCACGCAGCTCTTGCTGAAAGTGACAGGTTGGAGGCAGCGGAGGAGGCGGAGGTCGGGAACGCGGAAGGGGCGCGCAGCGCTGGACCCCACCACTCCCCGCAGCCACATCCCCGTCCCGCCNTGGGAAAGGCATGAAAAAAGGGAAAGGAAAAGGAGGGAGAAAGGGGCGAAAGGAAGATAAAAGCAAGCGCAAAAGGAAAACAGGAGCAAGGGGCGAAAAACAGAAAGGTGGCAAAGAGAGAAAAGGTGGAGAACGGGGGAAACCGATTTTTTTGTTTGTTTTTTGTTTTTTTAATGCGGAAGAAAGGGAGGCAGGTTGGAGGGGAGGGCTGGGCGCGGCGCTGGTTTTTTCGGGAGCCAGGGATGGTGATGAGCGCGGCCGCCCCGGCGCAGGTGGGGCCGAGCCCGAGCCCGGGGAATGCGTCGGGGGATCCCGGGTGGCCGGGGCGGTGCGGGCCGTCCCCTCCGCAGCCGCCCCGCAGCCCCGGGGATTGCCCGGAGGAACTGGAGGGAGCCGGGGGTGAGCGCAGGGGCAGCGGCGCGGTCGGGAGCCCAGACCTGGACACACACGGACAGCGGGGAGCTTTAAGATGGAGAGGAGGAGAGAAGGCGTACGGCGCTTCCCGGTGCATCTGCTGCCGGCCTGCCGCCTGCTATTTTTAGCAGCTGTTAAATTGCATTCAGGAGATTTATTCTTGCTTCTTTTCGGGTATTTGCGCTTGCTGTTCTCCTTGCCAACCTGGCAAAGAGAGGTTTTTTTCTTATTATTATTATTATTTCTTTTTTCAACCTCTCTCTGACTTCATCCTAGTGATCCTTGCCTTGCCGGGGATCCCGCAGGGTCAGCTGTACCACTGGCCTTTCCATGCCGAGCACGGCAATACATCGCTGTTTTTCTGTCTCGGGCTATCTTGCCGCTGTGCTGGCCTTGGAACAACGCGGACTGCACCACCCTGGAGTGGGCACTGTATTGCTGCTACATCTTCCTCGGGAGAGGGAAGGCAGCTCTCTTTCTGCAAGCGTGGGAAGGCGCACTGAAGCTCTTGTAGTTCTCGCTGTTGTCAGCGATCATTAAGGGTTGCTGGGTCACAGGAATACAGAGCTGGAGGATTTATTGCTTCAGCCTGTGTGTGTGTAAAATGCCCGTACTGAGGTTGGTGTAACTAATAGGCCTGCAGGTGACTTGTGTGAAGTCCTTTTGTGCTAGAATAAAGCAAAGGTTTTTGGTAATGTGGTCCCACTGCAGCTGCTACTGTGACATCTGGAAAGGGTATAGGCAGAAAGCAGGAGTGTTCTTCTGCCTTTAGGGAAGCTGACATGTTTCATGTGCCTGCACAGAGTTACCTGTACTTGAAACACTGTGCTTCAAAGAAAACCTGCATTTTCTGCCTGCTGGACAGGAGTCACGGCCGCACATTCCATATGATGTGGCAGCCTCTGCAGTCACACACCTCAGCCCCAGCCTGGGGCTCAGGAACTTGAAGGGAAGCATAAAGGCACCTAGTACTGGCCTGAAGGACTGAATTGTACATCTCTTATCTTGGTAGGGTGCTCCTTACCTGGTCTGCCAACAACACTGTGGGCTCACACCTCAGGCTGGTGGTCCTACTTGGGCTATTGTTGCCCCAGACCCAGGAAAAAAAACCCAAGAGTAATAACCATGGCGTTTATTTTGTTTCAGGTGCTGCTGGAGTGCTGGTAGGACACCCCTTTGACACTGTTAAGGTGGGTTGATTATGAAATATCTTTGCCTCTAAGTAGAAAACTTAGGTTCCCCAAGAAGTAGGGGAGGAAAAAAAAATCCCCAGTCACTGTAGGAGCCTAAATCTGTGTGGGAAAGCTTGGAAGAAGCCTCCACAACCTGTTGATAGATTTTTTTTTTTTCAATCTCCAGCTCTTCAGAAATGAAAACCCAGTAACATAACAAACCTTGACCTAAACTGCAAGTTCATCAGTGCAGTAACAATATTGTATTTGGAAATACAATCTTACATTTAACTAAATTTTGTTCTAAACTTGCTTCTCTGCAGCTGTTCAACACTGACTGCTAGAATTGCCTTTCCCTGCATTTGTTTTCCCCTTAAGCTCTGCTACTTACTCCTTAATTAGTAGCACTAGCCAAAGGGTGTAAGTATAAAAATCTAAGTATGAAGCTTGTCCGAGGGCTTTTTCCTCCAAGTATTATATATTTTTGTAACTTCCCAGGTTAAATTTTATTTTCTGATGATCTGTTAATTGCATGTATTACGCATACTTCAGCTATTTCAAATATAAGATTTGAGATCTCTTGGAGGGTCCCTCAGCCAGGGCTCCCAGGAGTCCAAGCCCATCTTTCAGAATGGAATGGCAGTTTAAGTTGCCTTTTGGCAGCTTTGTCCGAAGTCTCGTGCTGGAAGAATAGAAGAAGGGATATCAATATATTCCCTGTTAAATTAATACACCCTATCTCTTGACTGCAGCAGACAGCATGCTATGCACTAGATCTATATTTGGAATACCTTTACCTTGCTGAATTTAGATATGCAAAGGTTGTGGGCTGATAGTGTTACCAAAGGCATCACCATGTTCTGTATCCTAGCACATGGTTAATTCAATACAAAATTCCTGAGCTAGTGGACCTTAGTTCTCCTTGCAAGCTTGCAGTGGAAGCTGCTCAAAGAGTAAAGTCTGTCTTTTTGTCTCTGAGAATATAGTAAATTTGACTGTTAAGTACTTCAGTTGAATTCTAGTATATGTTTTCAGGAATGGTATTATCCAGACTCACACAATTTTTCTTATGGTGGGACAGGGCCACCATTTTTTCCTCTCACCCCCCTCCTGCTAGGTTTTACGTGCTTATCTGAAGGTTATTTTACCAAATCCAGCAAAACTGCTAAAATTCTGTGCTCAGACTAAAGTTAATTACATGTGGGTATTTTTGTTTTTTGAAGTGGAACAGCTTCTACTGCATGAAACTAAACATTTCACTGTCTGCAAAAACTGGGGCTTCCATGCTTGTTTCAGCAAGTGTATTATTGCAAAACAGATGTATTGGCTTTGGAAAAAAACCATCTTGCTTTACAATAGAGCAAATAGTTTGTTTCTGGATAACTCTAAATATTTTGTGAAATCTAACACGGCACATATTTTCATATCCATTAGAAGGTACTATAGGCATCTATTTTTTTTTTGTTAGAGCAAATACTAATGTTTGTGTTATTAGCTGGCATAGTCACCACTGCATGTGGAAAAACTAACCAGCCTCTAAGAAAAAAAAAAAAAACACCAAAAAAACATTGCATAACTTGTGTATGTATATGTGTTAAGAATTAACTCTCTTTATAGTTCTGCAGTGTTTAAAAGGTTAGCCGGTAGTCACCTGAGACTGTGCATTTTTAATATAACTGAACAATGGGAAAGCTGCTTAGATAAGCCAGAATTTTACTTCTGTCTTGGCATTTAAGCTCTTTTTTTTTTTTTTTTTTTTTGGCTGGTGCTCATGTTTCACAGAGCGGGGAGGGGGATGGTGGGACACACAGGGAGAAATTAAGCCGGTGAAGTCACCCTGCGAAACCTGCAACTGAGCTGATCTCAGAACTGGCAAACTGCTTATCCCTGGTTTGTTGATGTAATGTATAAAATTGCTTTTTTGCTTTTAACTGCCTTTACTTTCTGAGCTAGGGGCTGTCTTCATTAACAGCAAAAGTGTTACTTTGTTGTAGATGACAGATAAGCCTCATCACGGGAGAGTTACCTAGTAAGTATAGCCCAGGTGAACACTTCTGTTTCTCTCAGTCTTAATTTATTCCCAAATGTATTAGTTCAAGTAAAGATCTGAAAGAATTATGAAGCTTTTTCCCCTCTTAGTTTTAAACTGATGTGTCCCTCTTCAACAGCTATGGCATGGAGGGAGTGGGGTTTGAATATCCCTTTTTTTTTCTCCTTTTTTTTTTTAATTGTAGTTTTATTCTGAACCTTCTTTCTGCTATGCGTTTCTGGCTGAATACACTTCCACACACAGTGCCTCTAAAACTCAATCTCAGGCACGTTGTTGTTGAGGTCTTATCCACTACATATTCTTGGAGGACATTTTCATTGCTAAAACACTTCTAAAGTCACTTATTTCCCCCATTAAACGTTTGGACTGTTGGGGGGGTGTAGTGGTTTGGGGTTTTTTTATTTAGTCTCAAGTACCTTTATGCAAGTCTTTAATGATGTGAAATTATTGTGTGTTACTATTCAGCCTAAAACCTTAATAACAGTGGTTTCCAATAAGAAAGCAAGGATATTGGCAATGAATGGAATAGATGACTAAACGTTGCACATGATTCGTCCTTCCTATAGTTGTACACACTGAAGAGCTTGTTGAATATGGCATTAACACACATGAAATAAAGTTTTATGTGCACGCATTGCCTTACGCGGCAGTTTGCTAATGCGGGCACCCCAATGTGAGCAGCACTGTTGGCTAAAGAGAGGGAGACAGTTTTCATTCTTAGACCTGGAAAGTCAGCACTCTCTAAATGTTTCACCCTACAAAAGGGCTTAATTGGTTAGTATTTCACTAAGCATTAGGAAAAAAATAGTGGAAGCTGGATGCCACTGGGAAATTCAACCTGTATGTAGAATATTGCTAATTCTAAACTACTAAACACAAGTGTGCTGAAAAAATAGAGTAAAAAGGTTCCTAAGCTGCAAATCTCCTCGAGCACATCCATGAGGAAGTCCCCTAAATTCACAGATGGGGTTTGAAACAATGTCAGTAAATTATAAATGGAGTAAAACCTTCATTTGTGCAATTGTGATAGCTTGTTAAGATTTATAACTTCATTTGTGGGCCTGCTTCTGTAACAGTTTGGACAACCTGCCTACCCCCCCCAAGCATCACTTGGAGCAACAAAGGGTTTATTTCCTTTGAATCCTACCATAAGACTGCTTTTAACCCTGAGACGTTGTAAGACCCGAGGTGATCTCAGCCTCCCAGTATGGCTAGCATACATTAATGTATGTAGTGGGAAGACACTGAAAACTAAAGGGTTTTTTTATTTACAAAGCATAAAATGACATGTTGTAGGAATATTTAAAACAAATAAATATTTTTCCTTTGAAAAAAGCTAACCTGAATATAGCATTCTGGCAAACCACCTCCACAAATCCTTTTCCGCTTTCATTGTTGTGGTGGTATTTTTATTACCTTAGGCAAAAACAGATAAAAAGATTCAAAGCCCAGGAATCTTTCACACAGATATGATAATATTTTCTTTTGCTCAGGAGTCTTGAATTTTTTTGCCCTGGAGTTGCAGTAACATTAAATGGTTGATAAACATCTTTGCTGAAGAATGTTGCAGCCCTCCATACTGGAGGTCAAGACAGATTTATAACTTTATCCATCCAGTGAAACCAATTTATTGAGTTTATTGCAGTGTAGGGCTTTGCATGAACTAAGTAGAATTGAGACTTTAAGTGTGGTGAGGGCAAATTAGCATGGAAAAAGAATTGGACTTTTCCATTAGTGGTTCAAAAACATCCAGAAAAAGGCCTGTCTCCTAAGACCACCAGTTACAGCAGCATCTATCTGTCCAGCAGAACATCCTGGTTCAGTTTTGGAAAAGTTAACTTTTCGTTACTAACATTAAAGGTTTGAAGCAGCCATACCCTTGTGAATTGCTTGCATTCAGCAGGTTTTAAAAAACAGACCAAAATATAAAAGGACAAGTGGCTTTTTATTAAATTCCTTATGCAAAGACAAACATCTCAAGAGTCACTGCCCACTACCCTCTGAAAAAAATCAGATTTCAATGAGTGGGCCCAAATCTGGTAATCACAAACACTGTGGGTGTTGAAAGTTTCTATCCTTTTAAAATTATCCTTATTTCATTATTGACTTGCAGATAGTTTTTTTTTTTAATAAAAATCTGATGGGTTTGTACAGATATTTCTTAGTGTGAACAGAAGTTTTCTTGGGAGCTAAAGAAAGTCCCTATTGTAATCTGTAGTGGAGAACTTCTATTTGAAATTCTAGATAACAATGTACCCTTCCACATACTGGTTTTCTGATATTCACAAGAAGTTAATAATCCTCTTCCCTTCGTGTTTTCACCCCCAAAACTAATTCAAAATATTTACACAAGATTTTCAAGTTATTTTACCACCTACAGCATTCTAGTGTCCAGCCTGTGTTCTTGCATACCCATTGCTGTAGGTACAAGACTCTAGTTTACCCATTAGGCTGCTCCTGATGTACAAATTGGTGTCTGATACAACTTTTTATAGGTTCGTCTACAAGTTCAAAATGTAGAGAAGCCTCTCTACCGTGGGACTTTCCATTGCTTTCAGTCCATCATAAAGCAAGAATCTGTAAGTACAAAACTAAGGCTTTGCATATTGTTTTTTTAATCTTTATATATTTTGACTCAGAAGGGTGGGAAAGTTGTTTAAAAAAAAACTACAGATGTTGAAGTTCAAGAGATAAAGCATACTCTGAACCTCACCTGAGCATAGGGCAGATGTTGTAGTCAGAAGTTTGCTAGAAATGTAATGAAGAATATCACTAAGTTGGTATTTTGAAGTTAACTTTTTAAATAATGAGTTATTTAAATAACTAGTTTGGCAAGAATCCAAGCAATCTGACCAATGAGTGAAGAAACTGGTGAGGCATTCTTGCTGCTGTAGCTTTAAGAACATAGCTAAAAGGGTGGCTTCAGGTTTTAAGAAAAACCTTTTTACTTAAAAAAAAGGTATAAAATTTGCCAGAAAACTTTTCTCTGGTTGGACTAAGGTTATTTTATGGATGTGTTCAACTATATATTTGTACTGCTAAGTTGTTTAGTTGTTTGTGTCCTAGGCAGAGATGAAATTTTTATTACCAAGCAAGATGGTCTTGTTCTTCTGGACACTGTTAGAAAGTTAGGGCACAAGGAAGAGCCAGAAAGGCCATATTCTGCAGTTTCAGAAGGTTATCAACACCACTGGTTAAAAGCATTTCTCCTTCCTTCTTCCATTAGGCTTTTGGACTCTATAAAGGTATCGGGTCACCAATGATGGGACTTACGTTCATTAACGCGCTTGTGTTCGGTGTACAAGGAAATACACTTCGTGCTCTTGGAAAAGACACTCCTCTAAACCAGTTCCTTGCAGGGTCAGCAGCAGGGGCTATCCAGTGCGTCATCTGCTGTCCCATGGAGTTGGCAAAGACAAGAATGCAGCTTCAAGGAACAGGAGAATACAAACTGAAAACCAAGAACTACAAAAATTCTCTGGATTGTTTGGTCAAAATCTATAAAAAGGAGGGGCTGAGGGGTATCAACAGGGGCATGGTCTCTACGTTCATAAGAGAAACTCCGAGCTTTGGTTTTTACTTCCTGACCTATGACTGCATGACTAGGTATTTAGGCTGTGAAGCTGATGACAGTTACGTTATTCCCAAATTGCTGTTTTCTGGAGGGATGTCGGGAATCGTGTCCTGGCTCTCAACCTATCCCATGGATGTGATCAAATCCCGACTTCAGGCCGATGGGGTTGGAGGCGTCACACAATACAAGGGCATTCTGGACTGTGTCAGAAAGAGTTACCATGAAGAAGGCTGGAGGGTGTTCACAAGAGGTCTCACTTCCACACTTCTCCGTGCTTTTCCTGTCAACGCAGCTACCTTTGCTACTGTCACTGTGTTCCTAATGTACATGAGGCCAGAAGACAACATTCCTTAACATGGGTAATCGGATCCAGTAATCCATCAGCCTTCCAGTTTGTGAACTCAATCTGTTTGTTCTCCTCATCCAAAGCCCAGCTGGTTGGGTTTTGTTGAACATGAACACTTGACCTGCACAAGTAGTGTAGATCTATGCTATCTGTATAAAGAATTTCTAAATGTGTCAAATCAGGATTTCATCTCACTACTTGTACAAATGTCTTGCCTTATTCAGGACTCCATATCTAATAGTATTCAAGTAAGATGAGGACCTGCCTTTAGAAAGTTACTGTTGTGGCTCCAGTAGAGGGTCTGGAGAATGCTATGGTTCCAGAAATCATGTTTTCTTCCACTTGTGTTCTGAATGACTGAGTTGAGTTGAATGCAGAAATGTTTTAATGAAAGAAATACTCATTTTGTATGTGACAGGAGTTAAGTATGTTCCTCTAAGGTGAAGTAGGGGGAAAAAATTAAACATTGGAGGCATTTTGCAGGTAACCCTGAACTGTTTAAGACATGGACTAGCATTCAGCTAGTCATGTGTTTTACTTATCCTCTACTTTTATATGTCAATGGTTTTAGTATCAACTTTGTTCATACATTTGAAAAAAAAAAGTATTTGTATTTAAGCTACTCCCTTACCTTTCAGCTTTGAATAAATATCTTAAGCACAAAGTTAGCATCTGCACTCAAATGCACTTGTTCCTTTAAATCTCAAGGCTTGTAAGGATTTAGGGAAACTTAAATCTAGTAAGACCGATGTTGTTTACCTTCACCTCTGTTTCTCTTTTGGTGGGTGCACAGACTGTATTAAGTTAGTTCAGCCAGAGTAGACTTTGTTCTCCAAAGTTAATGCAACTGTGCACCACTTCTCTCAACATGCTCCATAGCAGCCAGTGATGTACAGAAGTCAAAGTCCTGCCTGTGGTATTGCACAAAATGTTTGTGGGTGCAATGTTAGCTTAGCAGCTCAAAGTACCATAGAAATACATTCATATTTAGAACTAGAGGTTTCATATCTCTTCAGAAAATAGAGGTGTAAGTGTCTGAAACGGTTGCTGTTCAATACACTTGCATTATGAATTGAAACAATACTGATTTTTAGTTACAGTGCTACTAGAAAGAAGACTGAAAAGGGTTTTGGAGAATCTTGTTACATTAATCTGCTGTGATTTTTTTTTTTTTTAGCAGTCTGTTCAAGAAGGATTATATTAGTCAAAGAGCTGTAAAGTTATTTAAGATTTGAAAAAGAAAAACAAAACAACCAAAACCTACACATATTTGGCACAAATAGCCAGAAGGAAGGAGTGCATGTGTGAGAGCAATGTTTTAAAACATATCAAAGTAGTTCAGTAGGTACAACTTGTTACACTTTTGGTTGGGACAAGTGCAATATGTGTTTAATTTATATGAATTTTCTAAAGAAACCTTATTTCATAGCATTTTGCACTGTAACGAAATATGATGGAGAAACCTGTAAAACTGGTGTCTCTTTATACCTTGGAGGTATGGTGGATGTTCTAGTGCCTACTTGCACTGAGATTCAAATTGAATGTTAAATCTCTACTAAGCTGCATATGCACAAAAACTCACAGCAAAGACCATTTACACCTTTGTACAGGAGACTGTAATTATTGTATATAAAATTGAGGGAATAAATTTTTTTAAAATTTTGACTTTGGTTCTTTAAAGTTTATGTTTTACTGAGATGCTTCTTTGTTTTAAATCAAGCTTGTAAGAGGGTGGAGTTTCTGGCTTTTGCCAGTAGGGAACTTGCTCCCCATCTGCCTTTCATGCACCACTAGGAAGGGCAGGGTCTTGCTCTGGCTTAGACTCAATCAGTTCATTGGAGCAAAGAAAGGAAATTGCTGGACCTCACTTCTTCAAACTGACCTTTTGGCTGCTAAGAGAACAATCCTGCTTTTACAGCCAAACAGCTGGTGCCATGCTTAAACCCTACATATTCTGCATTTATTTGGTTTAAGCAGTGCTGATCAGCTCCAGGGCTGCACAGCTGTTGAAGATAAGTCTTGGGTCCCTGCATGATCGCATCAGAATCAAGCACCATTCATAGCTGACTCAGGAGAATGCTCGACTCTGTGACGCACAGGTTTAGCAAAATGTTTTGTAGGCTGGAGCTTTTATTTTTCACACAGTGCAACCAACCCACAAAGACCATCAGTATTTGAAATAAAAGGTCACACAGGAAAAGCAGGATGTGTATTATGACCTTATGAAAAAGACCTCTCCTTCCTGATCATAGGATGGCTTGGGTTGGGACCTTAAAGAACATCTATTCCAATCCCTCTGCCATGGGCATGGACACCTTCCATGAGACCAGGCTGGTTAAAGCCTGATTCCATTTGTCCTTGAACACTTCCAGGGATGGGGTAGCCACAACTTCCCTGGAAAATCTGTTCCAGTGCCTTACCACCCTCACAGTCAAGAATTTCTCCCTAATAGCTATTCTAAACCTACTCTTTCTCAGTTTTAAACTGTTACCCCTTGTTGTTCCATGCCCCTGTGAAACACCCCTCTCCAGATTTACAGTAGGCCCCTTTTAGATACTGGAAGGGGCTCTAAGGTCTCCCCAGAGTCTCCTCCAGGGGTGAACAGCCCCAAATCTCTCAGCCTGTCTTCATAGGACAGGTGGTCCAACCCCCCTGAGCATATTCATGGCCTTTTCTGTATTCACTCGAGGAGGTCCATGTTCTCCTGTTGAGAGGTTACTTCAGGTACTGGCTCCACTGTTTCATCTTCTTGTGACCAACACAAACCCTGTCAAGCATCAGTTCACTTATCAGAAAAGAGAAAGGCCAGCACCTTTCCAACTGACCCTGACTAGAGTCAGTTCCAGTCAAATACCTTTTGTTATCTCAGCAGAAACAACACTGAACTATGGCACAGACACAAATACTTGGAATAAGCAAATAGTGTCACCCTAAAAGACCATAATGTCATTAAAACAGAAAAGGGCTATACAATGTTTTACTTGCAGTGTTTACTAAAGCATTCTCTCCAGAAAATCATCCATCTAGAACTTAAAATACATAATCAGTAGCAGACTTTGGATGTTACTCAACAAGCCTGAGAAGAGGGTAAAGCCAGCTTTTGGCCTAGTCTGATGTCACTTGCTTGGAATCTGTGCAGCTCTTAACTCTTAAATCAAGCTAGACAATAGCCTCAGCCTTTTAAACATGATACAGTCCCTTCCTGCTAGATTTTTGAGATGTCAGCCAATTCAGACAGAAGTATGTCATTCCCACATCCTTCTTACCACAGCATCATCAACATCATGATACTGGGCAGTGGATGCTCTATTAACTCCCAACGATTGTAGGGATTAAGAAGGTAAAACTCACTATCAAGAACTCTATCTTAAACTGGATAGGTCATGACAGTGTTACAAGTTGCAGCCACGAAAATGCCCAATTAGGACAAAAGGAGAAAAAAGCACCCGGGTATAATACTACTTAAAGAAGTTACTGTAGCAGAACTACCAATGTGAAATTCTGTTCATCATGTCTGCAACTGTAACATAACAGTGTTTTTTTTGTCCCCTCTTCATCTTTCTCTGTATATATGCAGTGATAGGACAAGGGGTAATGGCTCTGAGCTGAAAGAGAGTAGATTTAGATTAGACATCAGGAAGAAATTCTATACGATGAGGGTGGTGAGGCTCTGGCACAGGTTGCCCAGAGAAGTGGATGCCCCATCCCTGGCAGTACTCAAGGCCAGGTTTGATGGAGCAACCTGCCCATGGCAGGGAGGTTGGAATTAGATGATCTTTGGGTTGGTCCCTTGTAGCCCAAGCCATTCTAAGTTTCTATGATATAGCTCTTTATACAGTTTACATGAAAGAGTAGCAAGATATTGAAGGGATGAAAACCTCTCCATCAGAGCTGCAGTACAGGTAGCATACTGGGAAAGTGCCTAAGACAAAAATGTAAAAAGTTGACCTTGCAAAGAAAAAAATGTGTTTGTTCTTTGAAATTAAATATATTTATTATGCCAGAAAAAAAAGGTGTTAACAGCTGCTGTTAGCCAGACTTTTAGTCTGTGGATAGCTAAAGAACAATTTAAAGCCCAAAAGTCTGCCAAACACCATTAGATTGCAGAATGTACACTTAAACCAGAAAAACAGGAAGAGAAAATAGAAGTGTACCCAAGGCAACATGCCCTATCCAACACCACAGCCATGGACACAGATAAAGGATCTGAGGGACTACATGACTCTGGGAGACACAGCAAGAGAGCAGGGAAGCACAGAACTTGCAAGGCCAAACCTGATGGAGCCAGGCTTTGAAACCAAGAGAAATCAGTTTCTTTCAATGTTCAGGAATTTATGGACATCCATGGGTAGTGGAGCAGGAAAGCAGAGGAAAATAAGCCATTTTTACCTTCTCAGTGCAACTATTTTGCAATTTTTGTATTAGCGTTGTCCCCACTAATTGCAAAAATCATTATCACTGAAAGAAAAAGGGGTGACATAATATGCACAATAATAGATATGATATACAGTAAAAGCTTTTCTACTTATAGTTTATTACCAGTTCTAATTGATTTGACCTAGAAATTGATTTTAAGCTATACAGGTTCATCAATAAACCGAAAGCAAGGCAAGGTCTGCAGTGAAAACTAACACCCTATAGATTGATATAAATGGAAGGGCAATTTCTAATGTTCACAAAATATTCTTCAGGTCTATAAAACTTAACAACAAACACAGTCAAATTATTTCCTCATATCATTCACTATTACACTTTATTATGACTGTGTTTTTTTACTAACAATAAAATAGAATTGTACCATTTTAGCCATACTGATGTCTCAATTGGTAACATACTAAGATCATAATAAAGCCTGACCTCAGGGTCTGCACCATTTGCCAAATATATCAAAACAGAAAGAAATGTTGCCAGAGTAATTCCACCTGGCTGGATTAGAGTTGGTATGAAGTAAAATGAGTATTCCTATTCTAGGACCTGATGTAGTTCTCTGAAGCAGAGATTTATTGTAGACGAGGAATACTTAAGTGTTGCAACCAGCCAGGCCATACACCTTCTTCCTTGTGCACTGAGGTATTTTCACTTATGGAAAAATCTGTAACAGGTATTTTTCAAACAGGCCAGCAATAAAGTTCAAACTTTTTAACTGCAATTAAAGGAGGCAAATGTAAAAATAACTTCTACCCCTGCTTTTAATCCAAGCTTCCCTGCCAGTTCACAACTGAGAGACTGCACACATTTTCATTTTTCACTCCAGAAAAAACTGAGATGAAATCCCTTATTCCTAACCTATGCAAGAATAAAGAATAAAAACAAACAAACCAACCAACCACACAAGAGGAAAACCTGAAGTCCTGACATTATTCCTTACAATCAGTTTCTAAACCATAAACATCTGTATGTTCTTTGAAGCTATGGGAGTCATTGGATTCATATAAATCCATTGGAGGTTCACTCAAAGCACCAGTTAAGACTGAAAACTGAAGGATTCTGTATCAAAAGGTCAAGTTTTCTGTTTTGCTAGGAAAAAAATACATATATTGAAAAATAAGTCAAAACATAAGCTGCATGATGACCCATGTGTGAGGCAGTCAAAACCTTTGCAGGTGGCAACATTAGTGAGGTCCTTGGCAAGCATCTTGCAGCTGTGAAGGACACCTGACTTTATGAGTCCTTAAATCAAAGCACTAACCAACAAGACAGTTTTCTACCGATTTGTCTTGCAACCAGTCGCTGACATGAGTTTTAGCTGAAGCACATTAGGACATATCTGGTCACTGAGATTTTTTGTGTACGGATTTTTCACTGTTTAACAAGGAGTACATCTTATGCCTCAGTCTTTATATGCTCTGTGATTTATCTCAAAACTATTCCTTTTATTGACAGCATTCTTCTGAACTACACCTTTTCTTTGGGCCTGCTCCAGAGAGAGAAACAGCTTACTTGACATCTTTGATTCCCTAAAAAGCAGCAATGCACAACTCCAGTGCAACACCTGTCCTGTTCCAGTCTCTGCAATGGCCTTGCACACATTATGAGCAGCAGCAGATGGAAGCAAAGGCCCGAACTGCCTCAGGGGAGCTTGAACTTATTAGGAAGCCACTGTTGAAAGAAGCAGTGGTGATTTACAGGTCTATCAGCTAACCAAAACAGCTACTCACAGCTGAAAGCACATTCATTATCATTAGATTTTCACATTTCTCCCTAAAAGTATTTAATATTTGATGTATGCATGCATGCATATATGACCCATGTCACACTCAACAGTTTTTATTCAGTCTTTATTTCCATTGCCTTACTGGTGCTTTTGATGAATGCACGAGTGCACCCAGGACTCTCAGAAAGCCACAGAATTTTACTTCTTATTCTTTTGCACTGGTGTGTGGGAAATTTGCTCTTTGACACTGGCACGCTCCAAGTCTGTCAAGGTCCATTGAACACCACAGGACATCCTGCACACACTTGACCTCGCAGGGGCACCCTGACACTGCCATTCTGTGTGCTGGTCACGCTGTGCAAACAGGTAATTCACTGCCATCTCCTGGCAAACTGCTGCTCAGGAGTTTCTGTACAGACTAAGACAAAGCACCGACATAAATGTCCCCTAATATCAGCCCAATTAGAGAGAAATCACACTTAAACCGACAACACTTAATAAGGGGAGGCAAGAGAAGCACCTAGAAGTCCTACAAGGACGCCACTGCCTCTCTGTCCCTTTCTCTCCCTCCCCAAAATTCACCAACACCGGACAGAACTTTAGGCTTGTTCCTGAAGGGTGCTTCCCACATACACAGCAACCTGGGGAGAACAGCAGCTCATAAGAGGGTTCTCATGTCCACACTGTAACACGACAGAGGGCATGGTACCCAACCAGCACCCAATCTTAGAGCTTTTCTGTTATAAAAAAGTAACAGAAGGTTTGGAAACCCATGAATTGGGAATTGTCTAAAACCCAGTTGCTGCTGTAAGTGATCTTATTCATTTACCTACAACAAAATAGTGTTTTTCTGCTATGGCAGAAGAAGCCAAAACCTGAAAAGTTCTCATTAACTCCTACATGGAATCAGATGTGCTTGCTCCAGAAGGAAATTCTGTACTCTCCAAACTATTTCTGAGAAAAGGGCTGGAAAAATTCTAAGCAAAATTGCCTTAATAATATAGGATGATTGAGAGTACACATAAACTTGCCTAAGCTGGTTTATTTTAGGCAAAGAGAATGAAATTGAGAAAAGGACCACCGATTACCTTACAAAATTAGGCCAGTAACCATCCAGTTGGCATAAAGCATTGCTGTAAAGCCATCTTCACACTGGACCGATTCATATGATCAAATGGAATATTGAATCTCATAATACAAGCACATACATTCCTGCTCTGATTTGCTTCTGTCTTTAGAGAACACCGTGCAGATGTTTCTGCTCCTTGTGTTCAACAGCAGGGTCACACACACTCTGCTCTACTTCATTCTCCCATTCTTTCACCGAGCCTCTTCCCAAGTGCTGCTTTTTAACTATCCCATTTACAAAGCCATGAAAAAGCATACTGATCTGAAGTCCAACTCTTTTATTTTTACTCCTGCCTGCAAAATTCACACCCATCGTGCAGTTTTGAAATCCACCCCAGGTTCTCCTCAACAGGTTTAAGCACTACAGGAACATGAGTGCAGTAAAGCTCAATGCTGACACAAACAGCACTTACTTCCCTCCTCCAGCCACCATAACACAGCAGACTTTAGAAGGGTGCTGTACAGACAAAAAACTTCACATTCTGAAGTGCCACAATTACAGATGGTACATTATAGACACACATTGTACATCAACCAATGTTGGTAACAGCTGCCACTTGACTGATTAGACTTCCTAGACAGATTTGTCTAGAAGCCACAACAAAATACCAAATTTTCTCAATTTCTTCAAGGCATTAAGGAACCATTTTGAAGAATGCTATTCAGCACATAAACCCCTCTCGAGTTTCTCCATTTTAACTGAGTAGAAAGACTAATCAGACCGAGTTTTTACAAGGCATGCACTGACAAAATATTCTGTGAGCACCTTGGGGCAAGTGACGACGAAGTGGAAACACCCGTTACCACCCCTGCCATGCATCTTCATCTCACACTTCGATGGGATTCGCTTATCTTCCAACATTTTAAAGCCCAAGTAATTTTGCCTTTTCTGGTAATTATTGCTTCTTTTGCTTTATACCTACCATGAAATTAGTGGAGGGAAAGGATCTCCACCTGCCTTTAAAACTACATTGCTGCTGACAAGCTACATTTTTAAAATGTGTTTACTATTTGGCTCTCGATTGACAATTTGCAGACACTATGGGGAAGAAAAGTCAAAATGAACCACCTCAATTCAACAGTAAACTCGTTCAAACAGAAGATAACTAAGTGCAAGTTCAGCTGAGCTCCTGACATTCCATTTCACTAAGAATTTAGTCACTTACTGTTTCAAATCTGCAGCTGTGCTCCTCCAACCTTCTCAAGAAACATATTCTCCACAAGTTAATAGGTATTTATCTTGTATTTACTGACAGACCATAAACAGACAAAGCTAGAAAAGTCTAGCCAGTTCTACCTTTAAAAAGTTGGTGTAAGTACAAAAGATTCTGAGTACAGAATTTGCCTCCTTTCATTCTGACAGCAGCAGAGCCAGATAAGGTAAATGTATGAGCATATGAGCAGTGCATGATGAGCGGGCACTGAAATCTTTTGCCAGTTTTAAAACCATTGGCTATGTGTCCACCACCCCTCAGACTCTCTTCCCCTTACCTGAACTTGCTCTCAAATTGGTGGTGTAATGCAGGAACCTGTCAGTAGTAGGCTGGTGGTTTCAAAGTCAACTCTTATAATTCTTAAAGCCTGTAATTTCTTCAGTGAAAAACCTTAAGGAAAACTATGGAATCAGTTAAGCATGATGTTTTAAGAGCAAGGTGTGTCAAATTCACTTTAAAAGCTTAAATAACTTATAAAAGCTCTTCAATGCAAGTATTTATTCATACCCAATATGGAATTAACTACCTATAGAGCAAGACCTTTCAAGCTACTAAGTGTTGCTACTTACACTCAGGAGTATATTGAGTGCTACTGATTTGAGGTCTAGATGAAAATTTCTCTCTATAATCAGATGCAATATAACTAGAGATAGTAACAGTTACAGCTCCCAGTTGGTCCTCAAACCAATATTTAACATAGTTTAGTCTCAAATGTATGTTCAAGGATGAAGTACTGACACCCTGCAATTCAATAAAACAGGTACCACTTTACAACACAGGAAAGCAAACTTCAGTGCAAGCCTAACACCATCATAGATACTGTTTAAGAAAAAATGTAGGGTCAATAAAAACTAGACTGAATCCATTTTATTTCCTTCCAAAAAGAATAGACACTAATTTAACTGTATACAGAATTTAATTTAACTATAACTATACAAGTTTCAGTATATTGTCCTGTTCAAAAACTGCTTATATATAAAAGAAAAAATACTGCCAAAATTCTAACGCATACTTTACAATTAAATGCCCCAACCTTCTTTCTACTCCTAATAACCTCAGACTAGAGTTGCAGTGTTCAGATTAACTTATGTATGGATGAAAATTCCCTTGGTCTTAAGTGTAGTTTCTTTATTACCCATGTTTTTTGCACTACCACCAACACTGGACTCAAAATTAAAGTTTTACAGTATTAGCAATGAAAACTTTGATGAACCTTGTTAGAACAGAATTCAGAAAAAGATTAACAACACTTTTTACTGCATTAAAATATGTTACATGTCTCTAAAAAATAACTTATGCATTTCTGTGCATTTTCTTCTGTTTATTAATCTGTCACATTTTACTATAGCATTTGCTAAATTCTTTCCTTGAACACTTGAACAATTGAGTAGTAACCACTCTTAGTCAGACCATTAGAAACTCAACTCCATTAAGTTCTCTTAGAACACAGAGTTCTTGTTTTGAAATAAAAGGTGTCCAATAAGGTTCCAAGAATTTTTATCATTACACTCCGTCAAACAAGCTAGTCAAAACAAATTTTTTTTTTTTTCTGGTATGACCACTCAAACCCTACCATTCCTCCACTTTCCATTGTTACTGCATTTAAACCTCCGACATTCCTTACCGTGACTAAACAAAGGTTCCCATTTAGTTATTTACTGTACTGTTTTCCCTAGTTGCTGTCCAGGCACACTGAAAACTCCCCACTACACTGCCAAGTCTCCAAATCCACCGTTCCAGTTAATGGAAGTCTAGGTCACTCAAAACCAGAATTACAGTCAGCAATTCTGTTCAGATATACCACCTGATGTGGCATTATGTAATTGCATCACAAATCACTGTAATTGAATGCAAGTAAAGGAAACTGGAGTTTATTTAGCTTCCAATTTCTGGGAGGTCAAGAGGAACTAGAACTGCTCTGGACAACAAAAGAAAATAGACTGTGCTTACAGATCATTTTCTGCCAGATTCTTTCTTTAGGACCACTGTTTTATTGTTGCCCTTTCTATTACATGGGGGGATGTACATATTATCAGGTGTTAATAAACGGTCAGTGCCTGTACAATACATTCCACAACTGAGCACCACTTTCCGTAACTGAACAGGCAAAGAAATTACACTGAACATCAGCATCTGGCAGTATTTCTCCAAAAAAAGTGACTAAAATGGGTTTAAATTGATTAACACTATTAAATCACATCTAATATTTGATACTACATGATTTCATTACAGCTATACGATACAATTATACAAAATGTGTTAACATCAAAGAATACAACCAAAATTAAGATAGCAAACAAAACCTATATAACTTTTTTTTTCTTTACAGGAAAATACTTTTGAAGTATGCATGTAACTGCCCATTCTTTTAAAGAAAATCTACCGCAAGCAAGTTATCAACCTCCAGAAAATCACACATAGCATTACTACGCATATCCCCAAAAAGTGTACAATATGCACACTTGGAAAATACAAAATTAAAAAAAATTGTAAGCAACAGGTGAGCTTCATATTTATAAGAATGTGAAAAGAAGTCCAATTTAGCGCTGTTGTATAAAGAATTGTCTTTTTTGATGCAAGTTCACAAGCTGACCCGTCCAGTTGGGGACGCACTTTACAAAACACCGTGTTCTTGAAACGGGGTTACAGATCAAGGTAGAGCATCTTAGCAATGTCACCTTAAAGTTTTTTGTGTGATTTCTTTTTTTTTGCTTTTCATTTACTACTTATCAAAACACGTCCTTTAGGTTTGTAGGGTTCATTTTTTTTAAAATTCTTTCCTAGAAACAATATACAAAGGGGAGGCGTATTTATTTCCAATTCATTTTCCTGCAAGACGCTTTGAGTTCAAGAATGTTCTCCTCCAACTTTCACTGGTTGTTTTTGGCCTTAGCGTGTGTTAAGATGTGAGATTTCAGGTTAGTTGACTGCGCAAACTTCTTATTGCAGCCATCAAATGGGCAAACGTAGGGCCTGTCGCCAGTATGAATTCGCACGTGTGTGCGTAAATTGAAGTCCAGTGAAAAACGCTTTCCACATCCTTCAAATGTACACTGTTGAAAGAAAGAGACATGCTCCATTAGCTAATGAAATAGCACACATTCCCATCGACTAGAACAAGTCTTTTAATCACTAGACCGCACAGACATGAAGGCAGATGCTGAAGTTTATTATAGTGAAGCTGTGGGTATAACCTGCATTAGAAACTGCAATACTTAGGTATACATAGTGAAGTATAGTATATATAAACAGTATATCTATTTTCAAAGAGGGAGATAAGTAACTTCCAGCCTGCACTAAAAATGCCTGTACTTTGTTATACTGTACTACAAAACAGAAACAAGGGTTCACATCAGAATTTCCCCCTTTCATTGATAATTTGCAAGATTTACTCGTTTGAGCCACTTTTAAGATGGGCTTGAAATAAAAAAGACTGTATGTTCAGTGGTAAATACTTTTATTTACCACACAGGATATCTAGTGTATGCAATTAAGCAAATGATTGAGGACTGCAAATCAAGTTTCTGAAGTAATTTATTTTAAAAAATAATCAACAAAAAACAATCTATCTTAAATGTGTACTGGATAACACAGATATGCTCAAGACCATGAACAGCTATTAAGACTTATAAGGACTATCATATGAAGAGAGCAGGGGACCTTCGGTGGCAGAAGCCCATGTGATTTGATATAAACAGAAAGATTCAGTGACTCCCATCATTTTGCTGAAAAGTGATTAATACCAGCCACTGAAAATTAGTATCCTGAGTCAACTGAGCAAACAGCTCCAGGTCTCAGCTGTCCACAAGGGCTCGATTGAAAAGATGATGAGGAAGACATTTTCTTAATTCAATCGTAACTGCAATCCTCATTTTTAAAGTAACTTTACATCTTATTTTGAAAGGTATCTCCCATGTTCATATAATTTGCCAATTTCTAAGAGAAGTGCATGGAAATAGTTAAATGACAGCCTAACTAGCTGAAGGGGACTTCCATCTGATTTCAGAAAAGGCACAGTATCCCCAAAGTCCTATGGAAGCCAGGTTACAGTTACAGTCTACACATGTTCACCAAATAAAGAGTTGTACCCATGCCTGGAGGTTGACAATACCTGAAAGGGTTTCTCTCCGGTGTGAACTAGCTGATGCCGCTTTAGTTTTGAGCTCTCCACAAAGGCCTTGCCACATTCTGCACATACGTGTACTCGAGGGCCATGAGTGTGCAGATGCTTCCTCATGGCAGAGTTGTCCCTGAACATCTTTGTGCAGCCCTTAAAAAGAACAGTGAAACTCAATTAGTAGATAAGCGAGCTCCCATAAAAAAGGTTTCATCTGCTACAGTACAAGCACATAAAATGCTTTTATATCCTGAACATATTCTTAAAAGTTGGCCCTGAAAAGAACATCCCTTATGTTCATTTTTAAAAGAAACAATACAAGAAAACTAATAATTTGAAAAGCTAATAAAGAAAACCTAAACACAGTTCCAAACATAATCTCAAACTCTCTCCTCACTTACTATTATGAGCCATGTGCAGTTAAAGGAATAATAGGACAGTCTCATGGAGAAGATGCAGCTCTGATAGAAGCAAATGAATAAACCAAACAAAAGTACGTAACTGTTTCAGAGGAAAAAGCAAACACAAAACAATAAATGCAACTAAGAAAACCAGAAAGAAAGAATGATAACTCATAGATACCTATGATATATTCTGAGTACTACAGTACTACAACATATTACATACTCTCTAATACACTACAAATTATTCTCTAGTACCAATTTGTACATGCACCACTCCATTCTATGTCCTTCTCATTTCGAGAAGAAATGGAGCAAGAGGGTTGGGTTCCACGATGTAAAAACTTACAGAAACTACCCTGTCAGACCGGCAGCAGCAGGCTGATCACTACCACCTTAAGACACAGAGAGTGCCACTGCTGCTGCAGTTTAAAAAGTGATTTCCAAAGTGATACGGGGCAACTGAATAAGGTGGGAGAATCTGTTGAGTTAGTGCCAACTCAAGCTAAAAGCAAAAGATACATTATTTCAGGTACAGAATCAGAATACTTAATCATGCTGCTTCAACACAGGAATAATACTTTTTACTCCAGAGTACACTTAAACCAGCAGCAACCTGGGGCTCTCTTTACTTAATCTACTTGGGTTTTTTCCACTTTTTAGTGACAATCAGTAAGTATCTATTATATGCTTTATAAATGTCTTCCTCAAGGTTCAAAATGCCTCATGAAATCCTATTAACAACCATAAATTCTATTTGTACTGCTTAGACTTACACAAAACTATGCTACCAACATCACTGCGTTATGAGGCATAAAATTTAACAGCAGAACCTAAAGGAACTTGCTAATCTTAAATTCTGCAGGCTTCCTCTTTTTTTTTTCCCTCCCCAAACCTAATACATTTAAATATGCCTTATTTCTTAAAAAAAGAGGCAAATGTCACTTTTAGGAAGAGTTCTCTCTTCAGGTACTAGAATTTCTTTGGTTAATTTTGAAGTATTGTGCCATCACTCGTTGCACATAACAGAACTGGGTACAGCAAAGCAGTGTCAAAATAAACAGTCCATCAACAATTTTTGCATTTATTTTGAAGTCCCTGCTTGCCTCCAAGAGCAGCAGTTCCATCTACAGTATTTTTCATTCTTTAAACTGAAGTCATAAATGCACAAAGTCCAGAAACACTAGAAGACAGAAAATGGAAAGATAGAACATTCTTTTTCCCCCAACTGCTCAGATGAAGCTGAGGCTATGAAAAAGTAAATCAAAGAAATGAAGGCAACATTCCCTGGTATCATAAAGAATAATTGTTCCTGTATCTCTACACACTGTATTACGATAAAAACCTGACACTTGTAGAACGTGGAGAATTGGAAATCAATATAAGCGCAAAGAGGAATTCAGAAAATTCCTTACACCCTGGCTGTCAGAAAGTAGCCCTCCATTCATGCTCTCTAATGGGTACTATTAGCTATCTGCCCTGATTATTTGCTTAGGCTCACGCTTAATCTAGACCAGAAGTCAGCAAGATTGTATTTGTCTTTTTTTGTTACGGACTAAGTCAGCTAACAGAAGTGCTACAAAAGCTGGATAATGCAGTAAAGCCAGATGTTACCAATCTAGGTGACTGGCAACATTTACTCAAGACAGAAGACTCCCTGCTACCAGTGGGTCAGGATCATATCTCCAAGATGCCTTGCCTCTCAAGATGATGCACCTTCCAGCTCTGTGGAATGTAATTCAGAGTCTTTCAATAATGCTGACTTTGGCATCTGCACCATAAATTGCTGATTCCTGATCTAGACTCCAAATCTGTCATAGTTTCCAAGCAGAGGATATATAGATCTTAGGAACGTACTTTGAACAGCTTTCAGAACATTCTTTCAAGTATGTATTCTTGGGTGTCGGGAAATCACAACAGTAAAACCAGCATGTTAGGGGCTGTGCATCATGGTTACCAGAAGATTAGGGATGCACTAACCTTAAGACAAGGAATGGGAATAATATATTATTCAGGGAAAGGTTTTTAAGGAAGCCTCTAGAGAATAATAACTAAAATACAGTTAACTGAGTGTAGTCAATTAATAGTAAGATATTTTAGTTATTAATTCTCAAGAGAAAACATCAATATAAAATTCTGATCTACAAATTACTATCTACTCATGAGCACTTCACTTACTTTGTGAGGACAAGCTATCGTTCGTGGAGCATCATCTTCTTTAATTTTTCTTGGTTTCATTCTTAAAGATTAAAAAAAAGAAAGGCAACATTAGCAGAAAAACATTAGTAGACAGCTCTTCTCAGCCCTAAGTATACATAATGAGCACATTTATTCTTCAATATTACATGCATCAGTGGTACTCACTTTAATAGTTTCAAAACCTTCATAATACTACTACCAGTATAATTTAGTGTTTGGAATGTTTCACTCATCCAGAAGGACCTCTCAAATACAGAATAAGACATAATACTACCTTCTTGATCCTCTGAGTATGTGGAAATAGAGGTTTTTTCCCCCCTGACTTATGCTAATTTTAATTAGGAGGCTTTGTTTGAAAATTCCATTTTTGTTGTGCCAGTGCCCATGTGGCCTATTTAGCTTCACCTCCTCTCCATCCCTGCAGCAGGACATGAAGGAGAAAGTTCAATTATACCTCAGTATTTTCACCACACAAGACTTCAGAAGAAAACTCTACAGACGAAGGGAAAGCAGGAATCAGGCAAGTTGTGGAATCTACACAGACAACGTAGACAACCACTACAACAACAGAAATGGTCATTATTCTTCCTTTAAGCTACTCTGCACACAGATTCCACTCTTGACAAACAATCACCTATTTACTCTTGGTGACTGACAGCAATCTTCAACATTGCTTTATGGGTGCCACTGATGTCCACTGACTCCATAAAGCGCCCAGCAGACTACTGCTTGTATGAGTTAGGTCTATTTCATATACAGTAACTCTTTGTAGAAAACAATCTTATAACACTGCTGTCATAACAACCACCTGTCAGAATTCAGAAAAGCCAGATGTGTGACACAGCTCAAAGTGCAGTACACTTCTCCAGAGTAATCTTTAGTTCTCAAACCTGTAGGGCTGTCTCCAAAAAAACTGAAAAGAGAAGGCTTATCCCCACCTAATGGGAGAGGGAGGTAGGTGTAAAAAAGCCCACCCTCATACAGATGGAGATTCCCTTAGGTAAGTAATGAGATTTTGCACATTCCCAAACCTGGCTCTAGAAGTGGAGCTACTCTGTTCATGTGGGTTACTGAACAACTTTTCCTGGTAGTACAGTATGAGATAGTTCTGTATGACAAGGTGGTTACATATATCCGTAAGTTAAACAACAGGTTTTCTTAGGTACTCTAGTCTCAATTAAACAGAGATGAGTGGCTTGAAATTAAAGTAATTGGAATTACCGGGACCACTATTCTTAACACTAAGAAGTATCTGTTGCTATCCAAGACAGTTTTAATCCCCTCGAATTCAGTTCTTGGAAACTGATATGGAAAAACAGGGTTGGGGGAAGAGATTTCTAAGCAATGCACACATGTGCTTTTTCATGTGAATTTTTATTAATTGATACAAGGCTGGCTAAACAGCAACTTCTTAACACTAAAAAAACTCCCAAAATATGTAGGGAAAATAATCTAAAATCCCTCCAGTCTGACCACATAAGCATTTGTTTCTTTGCAGGCAGGGTCCAGTCTTCTTTGTATGTCACACTTCCATGTGTACGACTGAAATCTGCTCTTTCACCTGCCTCCATGTGGACTGCTTAGAGAGGACAGCAACAAAAAGACCTCAAGAGGCTGAATCAAGGCAAGAGAAATAAAAAACTCCCTGCGAAGTCCTGAAGACCTAGGAAAACCTTACAACTGCCAGTGGAGTCATATGTGGTGGACATGCCTCCTATGGCTCTGTCAGCTATCTCTGGTACCTCAATCTGACTCCCTTCAGTACTGCAGATGTAGCACAGTTCAAGTGCACAGTTCAAGATCACCTACAGGCTAAAGCACTTGACAGCCACTTCAGACACAACATTCAAATCCAAGGATTTAGAGGCTGCTTTTGTTCTTTTCTGTAAGTGGACACTTGGGAAACTCCTGCTAGCTCAGCATCTCCAGACTACACCGAGTATGTACAGAGCTAACTGGAGAGCACTGCAGTCTTCTGCAGAGTTAAAAATACATTTACAGATATTAACAGTGCCTTGAAAATGAGTGTAAGGTATCTGTGTTGACAAACCTCCTCTTGCACCATCACCAGCAGCATACCCAAGATTTCATCAATTTAAGGGCAGAAACATTCTGAACACAGCACACTGCATCTGTTCCTGTACGCCAGCTTCTTTATTATCTTAATCTTCCCTGTAACTGTTTTTTTTCAAGAGTACAGACCAATTCAGTTGACCTTACTGATTAGATTTAATTTATATAAACCAATTGGAATACAGAATGATTGTTCTGTGTTCAGTTTACACAGTCTCTTTGAGTAAAGAATTAAAATACCTAACTCCAAACAAGTGATTGGGATTAACTGACTGACTGGACTCTCCAGTGAGGTTCCAGACTCATAGTAATACAGGTACTGAGGCTATAGGAAACCACTCACACAAAAGCTTTCTTTACAGTACCCCTACAGAAAGCTTTCAACTACACTTTGCATGGGATTCTCCTTATTACGTATCTGTGATTTTTAAAAACAGCAAAAGACACAGAAACGAGCATCTGTAATGTCAAAATGGTCACACAGATGAATTATTTGACAAGATGGGACATGAGAGAACAGAGTAACATGATTTAATTCTCTTAGAGAACAAACACCCTTAGGAGACAAAGTTGGTGCCAAAACCACCTCCTCCTAACTCTATCAACCTGTCAAATGTTGTGAGTCATTCTTTCAGCCCCAAAAAACAAAGCAAAAAATTCCTAAGTCCAAGGTCAGTGTTCATGACTGATCAGAATGAGTAAAACCACTAGTGTTCTGCAGTCTTAAGTGACCACCTTTAAAGGAGGCACCTAGACCAAGAAAAAAAATTGCTAACAAGAGATGTGGCAAATAGCTTTAGTGTGCAGTGCCTGCATTTTCACACTTGGCATAAGATCCCACTGATCATCGTGTTAAATCCCATTCCTGACTCTTGATTTTTGCCTCTAGTACTAAGTCACTTAGTACTAAGTACTTTGAGAAAGAAATGCTGTAGCAGTGTCATCTCTACCAGGCTGCTGAAGCAGAGCGAGAAGGAAAATATCCTGGGCCAATGTAGTCAGGGAGCTTGAAGAACCAATTGCAGGCGAACTGAATGATCAGACATGGGACAGACTGGAGCATCAACATACACGTTACATGTTTGAATTCGGTGTCTGAGAAGGCACATAACATTATCAATGTCCACTCTGGAATAAGATGACTTTTTAATTTTCAAGTTTTGTTTCTAAACTTAGGAGTACCAGTCCAGCAGTATGCTTCAGCTTTTAGCCACAAAATGACAAAAAAGTTTACCTAATAAATGAGCAGATTTTATATTGTCTCATTTTTCAAGGAAGCATGGCAAGTGGGTAACTTAAGCCTAAAATGTGGAACAAGACTGTGCATATGCACAGGGTTCCATAGACAAGTGAACCTAATCAGCAAAACAGAAGCACAGGAAGAGGTGGCAAATGCTGTCCTGCTTATATCTCAGTGCCACAGGCACTAAGAAGCTGCTGGGCCCTTTGCACACTTGGATTAAAGCCTAGAGGGCACATACACTACAGGCATAGGTACAATAGACAATTGTATCAAAAATGTCAACTTGCTCACAAGGCTGCTGAATCCATAGGGACAGACAATCCTGCATAGATGCATTTAAAAATTTACATATTCAAAGGTACTAGAAAAAATATTTTGGTCTTACTTTAAAATAACTTTCTGCAAAAGGAAACCAGACTAGAATCTGGCCTGTTGATCTTAATTACATTGTTGCAGGTAGCTCTTGCTGGTGGTAGTTACACCTTCCGCTCCCACCCAGTAGAGCATCTCTACCAGCTCCATCCAAGTTTTCTTAGCCTGTAACATTAATCAAAATCAGAACTCTAAAAAATATCACTATTTAAAACAGCTACAGACACACACATTAATACTGGGGTGGATCTTCTGAAACAGTCGCCTTTGCAGAAAGTCAATTTACATGACAAGACCAAAATTTTAATTTCTGCACTGTGTTTACATTACACGGGCCATGCCCAGTAGTGGCAACTGCAGACTAGCTAACTGAAAATTAGGAAGTGCACTTTTTGGACCAAGGCACTGGGACACTGCAATTAAAGGCTAAGTTTTAACTTGTACTGGGTGGGTGGAGGGAGCAGGAAGGTGTGTAACCCAATAGCTTTACAGAATGAGCTCCATAAGAGCACGCTCTTATCCATGCATAAAGAAGACTGAATTAAATCAGAGCTATTAAACCACTCAGTTTCTCAAAATAAAGAAAGCAACACTGTCACTGTGCACTATCTGAAAGTTACATCTAATCACCTCCTTTCATCTACACAGCTGAACAGAAAGTACTGTATCCAGATACAACCAATCCCCACCCCTGTCAATCTCCACAACCGATAGGCTTGTCGTAGACCCAATTTTAAGTCAGACACAGAAACAGTGTTAAGGCTACGAATAAAGGAAATATAACTCATAAAACAAGTAACAGTATGGGATTTCCCCCTTGTTCCATAATCTCCCTTTTTTGCCACTGTTAAGAGCTATGTTTTCTCACATCCTTTCTTCTCCCTCCACACATAAATCTAACTTAAACAAACAGCATTACTCTCTGTAAGGCAACTCCTTTGACATATGCTAGAAGTCTCTGATGACCAGCAGTGATATTCACCTGTGCTGATGACCACACCCCTAAGAACAGTCAGACGTAGAGGAAGTTATTCTCTCAGCATTGTTACTGCCACTGTTGATCTGTTCCCTCCTTCTGCCATTCCCCTTGTGCTGCCCTGCTGAGCAGAACTAACATGAGCCTCATGGCCTGGTGTTCCTGTGAGTTCATTTGTGCTGAAGAACTCTTGAAACTGGCTAGACTGGCTTTTGGATAAACAGATAAAAGGGGAGTGTCCTAGGAATCTACCTACAACCCAAGAACCCACAGCCAATGTCTTTACCATGGCTTGGTCACAGTTAGAAAAATGTCATTAAAAATTATTTCCCTTCATAATTCCAGCAAAAAAAATTACTAGGTTTGTTCCAGTTATGTGTAAACACAAAGAACGACCTTTGCAGTGTGGTACAGAGCAGATTTTCCCTCCCCTAGAAGAACACTTTGGGTAAAGCAATTGTCATTTTACTGCCCTTTAAGCTTCTCTGTAACAAGAACAAAACCAATACAAAAGCATACACCTTATAAAGAGGCCTAGGTCATAAATCTGGGTGACCAGAATGCTTTGTCACTTTTAAGAAGGGTGTCTGATTTCAAACTCTAATGCAGTTTCCTCTCCTTTGCTTTCTATCTGTTTAGAAAGTGGATACAAAGGAAGGGCAGTCCTCACAATGGCTCTCCTTCAGAAAATATACTCAGAGCAGCAAGAGATAAAGCCACAGAGAGTAAAGTTTTTATCATTGGGACCCATTACTGTGCCAATTTCCTGGCTATAGAATGCTCCCTCTTATTTCTTAGTTTTACTGATGTCTCTTTTCTGCTGTCTTTAGCCAGTTCAGTCATGTATCTGTCTGGAGAATAAGACAGAGGGAGAAGGAAATCAGGGATATCCTTTCTAGTGGCTTGCTTGGAGGGAATTTGCCACATGCCCCTACTAGAAATATCCCTGCTACCTTCCCAAGCTTTCAGTACCAAGGAGTTATGATCTCTTCACAGCTAACTACTGAATTATTTGTAATTGATTTGAATTTGGATGAAACATTTTATTCCACTTAAAGGAATTTCCGTTGTCCCAGTCAAAGATATCAAATGAGAACGTGGTAACTTACTAGGTTTTATGTCTTTCTGAGCAGATCATTCACAATTAATGTTTCACATTCTGATAATTGCCTAAGAGAAATCCTTTTTCAACAGCATTTTTAAAGCATGCTAGAGAAAATTTATGACTCCTAAACCAGAATGAAATAATCCGTAGAAGATGATAAACTGCCCAACCAGGTATAACTTATGATCATTTCTCTGTGCATTACTGAACATATCTTAATCTTCTGACACAGCTTGTTTATCCACAATGTTTTCAATGGAATCATAGAACACATAAAAGCTTTTCCAGGAAAAACTGTAAGAGTTTCAGTTAAAGCATCCAGATTCCTACTATATGACTTGGTGACAAATGCACCAAATCAGGTGGTGAAAGACAATTGTACCACAAGAGACAGTCAACAGCTCACTCTGCAGTGCCACCAAGCTCTGAGCACTGGTGGCTGCTGCAGACTCTCAACTATTACAATTCTGAATTAGCTTTTTTAAGAGCTACAGGTGACTTAGAGCATCAAGTCCACTCCTGCATTACCTTTCACTAACTGGATCATGATCCTAACACCAGAACTTTGCCCAAAATCTATTACCACTAGACTTCAAGCTTCGTTTAAGCTTAACTTCAAAACTTTGTTCCTAAGAATTGATGCAAATGTCTCAAATTAATTAATCCTTAATAAAAATAAGCTGCATCATAATAAACAGTGAATCTAGTCTGGTTTTGAGTAGCTGATTTCTACAAATGTATGGTGAGATTCTTTAAACTACCTTCATGAAAACAAGTAAGCAACCCAAAACAACTTTCTCTCAACTACACAGAACATACTTAGCATACAATTTTATTCATCAGTTCATGCTTCCTTATATGTGGACTGTCACAATTCTTTCAAGTACTCAAAATACAGATTTATTATTCAACACCTTACAGCACGTGAAGCTGTTTAACAGGTTTACAAGTTTCAACTTCATGTGCTGCTCAGTTTTCAGAATACAGCTATCGAGAATTTTGAAACTATGAACTGTAAAGCAACCAGCAATGCTTGATAAATTCAGAGAAATTTATACTAAACACATTCTTTTATCATAAAAAACTGTACTCCTTGAACCTCCAAACCCAATCCCTGACATGTAAACCCAACTTTTTCTTCCATCTTTGCATGTAGTATTTCTAGTGATACTGCACACAGCATGGTCAGTAAGACAATTGAGCAGTGGTTTGCAGATATGAGTGCTTGAATTCATCTTATTGGCATCAAGTAATATTCAAATTCTAATACACCCATATTCCTCAGCCTCAGAATAAACAAACACAATCATTTAAGACATAACATACAACCATTCTCTTTCAATATTTTTTTTTAAGGCAAGAGTAAATTTTCACAGTTATCAATTCTAACCAAGGAATCAAAAAACTTTTCTTAAAACAGAAGATGCATAGAATTTTCATGTATCTAATATTAAGCTATCACAACAATTTTTCCTGGGTTTTGAGCAACTTGGGGACATTGCTAAAGGTTATGCCGCCCCAAGTTGCTTACTCTACCATCATGTATTTCTCTTCTGATTGAAGTGGATTACATTTTATTTGCTGTACAGTAATAGATTAAAAGAAAAGAGACTGTACACATAGAACTGAATCTTTCCATCATCTGCTACAAATCTGAGCTCTGGAAATTCCTAGAACATTCTACCATGAATACAAAAAAGAAGTTATAATTTCAAAATACTGCCAGCAGCCACTACTTTCTCTACAGGAAACTAACTGAAACATTTTACAATATTTAGAAATATGCCAATAGATCTTATAGAATTAGTCTGGTCATTTCAAGAAGCCCAAATCCTGGCAATCATTAAGTATTCAAACCAATTTGGAGAAAAAATATTCAATATTCACATGGAAAATACTCTGTGAGAAACTATTTCCAGTTCCTAACAAAGGACAGCTATTCAGTACTTCAGTGTTTAATAGAACCAAAGGTTTCAGCATGTTTTAAAATAACATATGATGAGTAGCAATATGTAAGTAAGGTTTTATAATTAGAACACTACACACACTCAAGAGTATCACTTAAACATCTACTTTCACCAAAAATTATGAACTTTCCAGCAGGTTGCAGAGAAAAACAGAGTAATTTTGATAAACAACGGGTAAAACGAGGAAGAGCAGTATCAAGAGATAGAACCACTCATCACTTTAGATAGAACCTTGTTATCATTTGTTTATGATGAGCTTTTATACATTTTCAGATCAGACAGCCTGAAGCAGGGAGCAAAACCTGCAAAACTATTTTACTAGGAGCCTTCAAAACCATAGTTCAACGGCTTTACTGAAAGTAATTGTGCGATGAGACCATGCTGTCATGCCTCTGGCACAAGCACACTACAGAAAGCAGCCAGATCAAAAAGGTGAAACAGAAAGAGATGCACACACTGAACACCAAGATCCACCTAATCAAGAAGCCAGACCAGCAATTTTATCAACAGTCCCTGACATGTAGTAACTACATGCCAAAAGGCACACTTCTCTACTAGGTGACGTAGGAAGAAAATAACAACTTCAGACTATCTACCAGCTCCAAGTGTCAGAATTGTGCACCAGAGCCCTAAAGAACAGCCCAGCCAGCTGCTAAAAAATGGAAGTGTGGCTTTACACATATGTTTTGCTTTCAACATGAGTAAATCCAGTACCAGCAGCTAGAGGAAAGTATGGCAGCTGTGCTCAGATGTTTGGAGACACAGCGCCAGACTCAGCAGAGCAGAAGGGGACCAAGCCAGCGCTGCAAAGGCAACAAACCCCGTGCGGCGCGTCCAGGGGCCGGAGCGGCTCCTCCGCCGACCTCACGGTTGCCCTCTGGTGGCCACGGGCTGTCCCGAGCACCCGGTACCAGAGCCAGGGCCCTGCAGAGGACACTTTTAGTACCCCGCCCCCCGAACAAGTCACTCCACCTCATTTGAAAGTCAGTTGCCTTTTCACTCAGGTCAAGGTATTGATATGTAAAGGAGTGACAATTCTGACTCACTAGAGGGAAATCCAAGCTGTAGAGTTACCAACTGTGACTGCAATTATCAGCGGCACTTGAAAGTGAAGGACACGTGACCCCATTAAGAAGTTGTTTAAGACCTCGAGCTTAAGAAGCAGGTGAAAAAGAACAGTAAGTGGCTTTACAAACTAAATACTGTAGTCTAACTTTTTTGCACTAACAACCTTAATGCAGCATTTCACTTATCGGATCCTTTGGTACTCAGGAATTTAAGGCTACTCACATTAAAGAAATATTCTGTCATGTAAAATCACAGAATTGCTAGGGTTGGAAGGGACCTCTGGAGAACTAGTCCAACTCCTGTGACAAGGAAGGGTCACCTAGAGGGATGAGTGATGCAGCCTATTAATGTATTTAAGTCCTGTCTTACCCAACAGAACTAAAGACCAGAAGTCACTGAAGAAGTCACTGCTGAATACAAAACCTAGTTATTCCAGTTCAGAAGAGAGTAGCTGATGATGCATTGTCCCTTGTTTTAGAAGATAATTAAATGGCACAATAAGCCATACTAAATCTACCATTCTGCTTAACAGTTTCATAATTAAACCAGCAAAAAGAAAACATTTTAGTTTAAAGTTCCTTTCTTCCTACTTACCTAGCAAATTCAGCCAGTTGCTTGGGGTCTGAGAGGTCAATGCCAGGTATTCCACCAGGAGGAAGTTTCTTTCCTGTCATGTACTCTGAGTAATCTGGAGGAGAATTCTCTCCAATGATCTGTTCTTCCACCACTGTTTCATGGTCAATATCTTTCTTATCATCTGAAATACACAAAATAATGAATTCCATACATACTAAAGATCAAAACAGCATGTAAGTTATTAGGTTTCATCTCAATACAAATTCACTAACGTTGCACAATCAAAAGAATACACTGCACTTTCAGATTTCCACACTAATTGTGAAAAGCAAAAAGACACCCGTACAGTTACAGCATGAAGAACACAGAATACAGCAGGTGAGGAAAAAATGCAGAAGTTGCGTATCTACTTAAGCAAATATGGAAACAAGTAGAACAATCTTATGAATACTGGCTGCAATTGAAAGACGATGTACTTTTCCTGAAACAATGTCTAAATATTTCATACCCTTAATCTCTTCAAGACTAATCTTCACCAAACCCACTCTGATACTCAGCAGTAGTCTGTAACTTTTGAAGTCTATCAGAGGAGTGGTAAGACACTTACTCTAATATGTCAGGACTACTGATTTTTACTTCAGTCTTCAGACTCCCTTGATCTCCAACAGAAGTGTCACAGAGTGACAAGAAACTTAAAAATAACTGCTACCGGGCTTCAGCACCTGCCTGTAAAATTAAGGTTTCTAAACACTTGTGGATAGGCTTGAAAGAACACAAAAAACTTAATCGTGCACCTCTCCCCCAAGGGGGCTTCTTCCTTCTGCGGCAAAGGCCAGCCTAAATTCTTTCCCATTCTACTATGCAAACAGCAGACTGGGATTATTCAGAGCTTTGATCTACAACCCAGTTAAGATACTGCTATGTCTCTGCTCTTGAGCTCCTCCTATGAATTTGTGCTCAAGGACTGCAGTGAAATCAGGTGGAAGACCTGCTATTGCTGTCTACTCACATTGAGACTTTAGAATATGCAAGGCACAATCTTCTCTCTCTCCTGCTATTAAATTATACACAAAAATTATAGAGAACAGAAACATCCACCTATGATCCTCACTGCAGTGTTCACACCAGCAGAAAGACATATAAAGCACCCTATTTTCTACCCTCAAATACACTCAACACAAGAGCTATGGTTGTAACTACTCAGTCCAATGTAATAAACAGTACTACTTCTCTACTATGTGTATGGGAAGCAGATTCTGGAAGTCACTTTATACATAAGAGGCTTTACAAAAATAAGAGGAAGTTTTATTTTACAGGTAGTGTTTAAGCAATGGAAACACAAGGTGGTAAGACAGAAATAGTATTTCACCAATTAAAGAGACATAGGAAAACCTAAGGCAGAAAACAAGAGAGGAAATGTTTTAGGTTCTTTTTTCCCCTAAACAGAAATACAGGAAATAACATTAGTCATTACTCAGTAACTTAGGCTAGGAAAGAGAGGACAAGACACACGCAAATAAAGGAAACACACTAAGCACAAATTTGTATTCAATTTGTAATGCCTGCTTTTAATGTTTGCCATCAAGCTATTTCTAGAAATGTTACTGCTAGTTTAGGGTTTAATCTGATCTACCAGATCAAATAGCAGTTCATGTATATTCCATGGTGAAAGAGGAAAACAGACTCCAATGCTGCAAAGACAGAAGTGTAAATAAGAAAATACTCTCTGCAGCATTAAATTCAAGATAAACTACAAAAGAAACTACAAAATTTACTATTTGGACCTTTTTTATTCCAATCTAGTTTTCCACTCACTACACTGTCCTTCAGCCTTTATCAGTGCTTTAAAGAAAGCAACTGAATTTACTTTTAAGTGAAGATTATAAGCACCTGACAGAGTTACAAATTCAAGTTAATATAGTTCAATTTGGCAACAATTTGTTCTTCTAAACAGAAACTTCAAAAGAGATTATTTAGCAATGCTTCCAGAGGCAGAAAAGACATGAAGCTCAGAAGGGCTCATAATTTCTGCAAAGCTAAAAGTGACACCTTCTCCATGCCATAGACTAGAATGAGATCAGCTAGAATGAGATCAGAACTTCAACAGCTACCCAGATCTTGCAGCGACTGTTTGATGACATTCATAACACAGACAAGTTTGCATTTCCTGCCTCAGATCAGACGCACAAGTCAACAGGGAAATTTTGCACACATTCCTAAAGATCTTCCTTTCTTCCCTAGCGTAAAGGCTCACTATTCCACAGTGTTTTCTTGCTATTTGAGGATCAAACTGAAAGTTGGCCTTCAGTGCCTATACTTCCCCAAAGCCTGCCAACAGAAATCAATTCCACAGCTATTCAATTCCACAAACTACTGAAGCAAAACCAAAAAAACTATGAAAATATTTCTTTGAGTAGAAAATACAAGAAACTATTGTTTAGTATATTGACAGTTATATGAAAATAAAAAACAAGCACACGTTCCTATACCAAAAAACTGCATCTCTACAGCAGCACATATCTCCACTTCTAAAAACAAACTTAAACCAAAAACAATAAAACACAAAACAGTTACCTTGAAGTGTTATGTCAGGTTAATACACCTGAAAAAGTAGCAGCAGACTCCAGTAGGTCTTTAGTAACCAAGCCATCCTAGTTACAGACCATCCTATGACATTATCAACTCATTGAGAAAAACAAAAAAAACAACACACAAAAGAGCCCCACATACTTCTTCGGAGGAAGTTTGGAAATGGAAAAAATTTACCAACGTCCTCTATGCACAAATTTAGTTTATTTTTGATGCCCTACCAACCTGAACTAGACAGCTCAAAGTTTGGAGGGTAAAGTGCAAGCAAACTTTCACTGAGGTTGACAAGTTAACCAATAATTGTCACTGCAAACTGGGTAAGTTGACTATTTGATGTTTTCTGCCTTCAAGCAAGTCCTGATGCCCACTACAGGCAAATTACTTCCTCCTTTTCCTTTCATGAAGCTTTGGAGAATCAAACATCCAAAGCAAGGCAAAACACAGACACCACCCTGAAATTATGGTGACACCTCTGGATAAGTACAGTACAAATAAGGTATAGTAACTCCATGCAGTTTATGCCCAAGCCAACCTAATCTGGATGCCACCCATGCAAGCTAAATATGGATAGAGCCATGGAGCCAGTCAGGAAAAAAAAATTAACTGCTATATATGATCTGATCCACTGTTTTGTCCCTTAAAACCACTTGAGAGTACAGCAGACTCAAATACAAGGTGTTCTGCTTAAGTGTCTATTTAGCACTATTCTTACAGATCTAATGCAACTTTCCGTTATGAACTTGGAACACATTTTTAGTCCTCTCTTCTGCAAGACACTGAGGATCTGAATGCATGCCAGTTAGTTAATCACCATCTTCACAAAAACATCCACTACCAGTCACTGCAATAGCTATGTCCAGTATTAATCTATCTTATAAAACTGTAAAATACTAATGTGTTAGAGACACCACAGATATTCCTCTATGTCCTTCTACGCCAAATTACATTAAGATAGATACTTAGTCTAAACTGGGTTTTTCTATGCCCCTTTTTAGAACATACCCAAACATCTTCATATTCAGTGTCCTTCCATCTGCACTTCTCTCATGCCCTACATACATGTTGAACTGGATCCACTTGAGCCCTTCAAGGCAAGTTTGCCAAACACTTTTTTACTAAGATCAGTGATAAGTTCAGTTTTAGCCAGCTGTGTCTTGTGACTACTGATGAAACAGAGAGAGGTCTTAAGAGAACCAAGCCCAAGTATCAACTGAAGTAGGAAGAGGCAAGACTACTGGGATAAAATAGTAACTGCAGACTCCATGTAACAGACCAATGACAAAACATGGTAGAATCTCTTTCCCAAGACTTAACTGATCACTTTTTGCCACTTTCTCCATCTCTTTCAGCCTTTTTGTTGCACAGAAAATCCACCCATCTCAGAATCCCATTACTTCATGCATTTCTAGACCAAGACCTAGCTCCAGCTGATGTCTCTGGAACTCCCCAGCTTTCTAAGATGACACTCTTAAGCCTAATACAAGGAGCCCTGTCAGCATTTCTGCCTCCGTTATTCTTGATTTTAGCCATCATACTCCACTTCTACATCCCCAAACCCTGAGCCATCCTCCTCCTCCATGACCAAGCAGCAAGAAAGCTTTGTTATTCCATCAGTTTTGCCCTGTAGAAAACGGTGCCAAAGGGAACTCAGGAGATACACCTAGTAGCAAAGCCATGAGACCTGATCCTACAGCTTCCTTCTCAAGCTCCCAAGTTAAAAGACATTCTACTTACCAACTAAAAGGATGAATAACATTTAAGCTTACATTTTCTTTTTATCATCACACAGTTAAACACATTTGCTTTTAGGAACAGCTGAAAAGCAATTATATGCTAAAGGATGTATTCAGCAACTGTGCAGTACCAAGGCACTGTCATAACAGCTTGGTTATTGCTACCACATTGCAATCTCCCCAGGCAAGTTAGTTCATTGGTCATGTTTGGAGGCAAAGAACCGTAATTAGCTTGTTAAATAATACGGTTATTTAGCAGACACTTCAGAATGTTAAAATTCCATTTTGCACAGTATGTCATTTTTTAACCTAATCGGCTGCTAGGTTACTTTCCCTCGGACGTGCCTTGCATACAGATGGAGAACAGGTTCTTCTTTCCCCATGTCACCCATCTCTTATTTCACACCACTGAGACATGAACTGACAAAAACGGTGCATATATCAATAGTCATCATCTGACTTCAGCATTTATGAGACACTGCACAGAAGCGCTATGACCTTCTGAATGGTCAGCATATGAGCGATTTGAGCGTCTCAGGAAAGATCCAACAGCAAGCTACAGGATTCTGGTTTGAAAGGCGAGCTAAGAGGCAACTTTATTTATTTTAGACGGTGAACCACAGCCATGTATTTCACTTTCAAAACTGTAAATACATTTAAAACAGATGCAGAAAAAGGTCTACCTTATCACTGGAAAAAATGTCAGGGCAGACTCAGTACTTACAGATACCATAAGGCTGTATCATAGTCTCAATCAGAGTGACAAATAAGATTGTCATCTTCGTATTTTAAAGGAACCAATCACTTTCTGCCTCCATTATGAAAAACTTTCATGTAAGAAGCTCATTACCTATCTGTCATCACAAAGCATTTTGGCCATCTTTGATACAGGCCCACAAGTGAACTAAATGACTCATCTATCATTTATACTATGTAAGACAACTGGTCAAACAGCAGATGGTTATTTTTCTCACCCCTGCAATGTGATGAAGTAAAATGAAAACTCTTCTGTATTTTTTGAGACATGGAGTTTTTTTAAGAGCTTTTGAAGAACCTTCTAGAAACCCAACATGAACTCCCCAAGCTTCCAAATATGGATCTACAGCACAGGCTTCCTGGATTATCAAAAATAATTTTCCAACCATGCACGTAACCTCTGCATCTTTGTCTTTCCCATCTAGGGACAGGATACTTGAGCAGTTTAACATCTGTGGGCAATGTTTGGCTGTGCTATTTCAGCCCTTAGCTTGCAGACTATGTTAACAATAATAGTTTAAGCCAACACCTATTTCAGGTTTGAAAGCTTCACGGAGTCATTACCTAGAAGCAGATGTAGTTACACTAATACTTTCCCCCCCTCAAACTTAAGCCCCAACTGCTTGAAATTCCAGTATTTGGTGCACCCGACATTTAAGCACCACCTTCCCAAATGCTTCCTGCATGTAAGAATCAGTTTTGCAAGTACCATCTGACAAAGTGGCTTCTCACGACCCTTCCCCTCCCCCATCACTATTGTGCATACAACCTGAAGAAAGTCACTGAAGACAATTATTTCAGATTAATCCAGCAAAAGCACAAATAAATTCCACTTGATAAAAACAGTTTTTCTAGTACAAATTGGGGTGTCTCTTTTGGACAGCCTCATTAACTATGCACAGTTTTCTGATAAATATTAGGACAGTATAAAGCAAACACACTACAGGAACTTTATTGAACTGTCCACCCTATACACCTCTTCAACCATTTCAGAAATATAGGACCTTTGTTCACATATTTACACACATGAAGAAAAACAAATAATTCTATTCTAAAGAACTGAAAAGCTGATCTGAACTAGAACAAAGCATTCCTGTTTCAAACTAAACACTTTAATTATGGGTCACAAGTTTGATATCACCATAGATACCAAGGTGATAAGAGAAGTTATGGCAAATCTAAATCGTTGCCAACAACTGTACTGCAGTTTCTAAGTAACCATGTAACAAGATGACAATTAAGTAGTCCCCTTTAGTCACATTGCTATATATTTCACAGATTATTTCTACACATTTCAAAAGGTGCTACAAGACACATTATACTCATTTATGGACAAAGATTTATGATTGCCTAAATTTGGTACCACCCGTGTACAAGCTAATATAGTAGCACCACCAAACAGTAACAAAGAATTAATTCACATTGTCTTCCCACACTGTAGTGAGCAAAGTGCCCCTGTTCCTGATTCAAAAACCCGTGCACAGCAATACAGGGCTCATTGTTGTATCTTGATGCATGGCCCTATTTACTATTTGTCTTTTGATGAACTTTTTGCTAGGCATTTAAACCAGTCAATTACATCAGTGTGCATGCAAGTCTTTAATTATGTTAAAATACCAGATGCAAAACTGCTTTCTTTAAAATAAACAATGTCTGATTCCACAGGGAAACTTTAGTACTATTACCGTTTTGTAAGGCACTGGCTCTGCAGGAATTTTTTGTGTTAATTTAGTATAGGTTTTTTGTGGGGGTACTCAGGTTGGGTTTTTTTGGGGGGTTTGGGGGTGTATGTCCTTCCATTCCAAGTACTGTTAGTTTTGCAATTTTTCTGGCAACAATTCACCACCTGAGATTTCAGAAAAAAAAGATAAAACCCCAGCATTTGATCACTTCAGGCACTTTTGTAACATTAAGTAAGTTCATATGAGGTGTACGAGCCTGTCCAACATGCTCAGTAAAACTTCACAACACTCTCAACAGAGCAGGTACCAAAGACTTTGAAGGTGGGGGAGTGTGTGCATGCATGCACACAGGGAGGGAAGGTCAAACTCTAATATTTTTCTTTCACCCATATATTTGATTTTGCTTTTGGAGGGGCTTTTTAGGTATTAGAAGTCAAATTAGAATAGGTATTCATTCTTCTGCATTGTGGATATAATTGAGTTGAATGCAGCAATGTAATTCAACCTCCAGTAAATTATAAGTGGATATAATTCCCACTGAGCTTGCATGGTCATGCTCATAAAGAAGAAAACCACTGAAATCAATAGGGCTACCCCTGATGTAAAAGCTGTGTACGTGGGAAGAGAAGCAAGTTTATTGATTATACACATGCTTCACTTCAGCCAAGTAATAATCAGCATGCAGAAACTCTAAGCAAGCATCCTATCAGGCACTCTGAATTTCCAAGTGCAAATGCATGCTAGAAATTGTCAATTGATCTCAGCGAGGTCCTGTATCCTGCCAGCTCATGAGTCACACAGGCACTTACATTCAGCTATCTCAGGCAGCTTCACAAGACAGAAGCCTCTGTTAGTTTCTACTGCCTTTTATCTTTCTTGGATGGTCAGTTCTAAGAAAAATACCAGTAAGGGAATTTATTCAGTTTTCATACAGTGACACAGAAGTATACAGAACACCATCCTACCAAACAACGTTTGGGCAAACTCTTACAAGTCCTTATCTGTTCATCGGGAAGCAAAGAACTTCAAACAAACTGATTGAGTTGCTAACTGACTACCTGTCAGTAGTGTCAGATACTCCATCAAACTTGCTAAAGTAATCACCTGTACCTAAAAAGAGAGTAAAACTCCGAACCACTATGCTTTCTACTTTTTCAGGTAGGAGAATTCACCCATCCAATACACGTTCTCATCTACAGTACCTGGTCATTCGCAAACACCAGAGTGCAAACATTTTAGACTACATCAAAAGATTTAAAGGTAAGTCTATCTTAGTAGACACTCTTAAAAATGCCACAGAGGAAAAAAATTATGATTTGCAAGACAAATCACCAACCTACTATTCAAAGAGCACGCACCAATTTAAATATTACATGAACCAATACTATTTGACCGCCTCTTTTTTCACCTTTACATAACTTAAGGACAGAGCCTTGCTGTCGGCAACACATTTTTGTAAAAAGAAAAAAATAATAAAATAAAATTAAGTGGGCAGGGCAGGTGCATGTCGGGCTTACTCCAAGCCCCCACAGATACATAACACCTTCAACAAGATTTTATTCCCTTTAAAGGACCCTCCCACAAAAAAAAAAAAAGCGCCAACAAAAAAACCCTCCTCAAAAAAACACAGAACCTCACACGACACGGACTCTCTGCGCCTACTTAAAAAGCCTGCTTAAAGCTTCAGACCCAGCCGAGGGAAAAGCTGGACGGTTTCCGAGCGCCAAGCGGGAATCGCCCCTCTCGTGCCCGCGGCTCGCAGGACCGAGGTCAGCC
>VWZF01002590.1:2442358-2624562 GCA_013396755.1 Sclerurus mexicanus
CCGCATTTTTTTATTTCCACTCCCTTTCTTGGCACTGCAAAATTCCTGGTGGTAGTTTCAGGTCCCAAGCACACCTAACTGAAAGAGCAAAACCTCATGGGTTTTCTTTTGACAACCCCAGCTTCTACTGTCATCACAGCCTTCCTTTCTTTTGAATTGAACTGGCTCATGCATCTGCCTTTCTTCAGCACCAGGGTGTGCAGGGAAAACCTCAGGATTCAAAGAGATGGCAACTTCAAAGCCAGCACAAACACTGTTGTAATTCTGTACATAAGTCATTTAGACAAGTTATAAAGCTATGGGTTACTGACAACTCGCCCCTTTTCGTTTTGGTACAGTCTCATAAAGAAAACCATGTGATCCACATTCACCTGAGCCACCAGCACTATGCACAGGAAAATCAAGGAGAAGGAAGCAGACGAGAGGAAGGGAAAAGAAGACAAGAGGCATGCTCTCTAAAATATTTCTCACTCCTCTGAACATCATTCAGCTTTTAATTTTTGCATATACTTGACATCAAGTACTACAGAAGATCGTATGTGCTGGGTACTTGTTTTAGGGCAAAGAGTTACATCAGTGTAAGTAGTAGAAGGTTCTGCAGGCGGGTTACAGCTGTCATTTATTATGATTAGGTGACATACATGGATAAGTTGAAAAATCACTTTTTGTTTCAATTTACTCCAAAGGATATTAAGCTTGGGCCTTGAATGAGAGATGTTGAGAGAAGAGCTGAGGCTGCAGAGGATTTCTAGAGATGGTCTAGTGCAAAGCCCTGCTCAAAAGCAGGTTCAAATAGAGCACGTTGGTCAGGGTTCTGTTCAGCTGGGCTTTGAATGTCTCCAAAAATGGTGACTCCACAGCCTCTCTGGGCAATCTGTTCCCATGTTTGACCAAAAGAGGTTCTTATATTTAAGTAAAACTTCAAGTATTTGTGTCTGCAGCCTCATGTCCTTTCACTGTGTGCCCTAGAAGAGCCTCATCTTCTTTTTTTCTTCTTTTTAATTTTATTTGTAATCTTATTTTGCAATTCCTGGGATGCTCAGTGTTCTGATTAAACTTTAAGCATCTGTTAATGCAGTGTGAAATCACCAGTGCTGTTTATAGCACAAAAAGACATGGGATGCTTGAGGCATTGCAGCATTTTGGTTTGGGAGAACTCTTACAACCCGTCTCTCAGATATGCTTCATATAACATCAGCAGCTAATGGTCAGTACTCAACATCATTAGCCACTCGTTACTATGCTTTTTACTATCGTGTGAGTTTTGTTTTCTTGTGTTGAACTAGTAATTGACAGCTTCCAAGACCCATAGTTGTCACTGCTGTACTAATCCAGCTTTGTGTATAGTATCCAGTTGCATGATATTTATATAAAGAGCTGTTTCTCATTTCATACTACAGAACTAATTGTCCTGACCCTTTATGTCAGATGGATCTAGACAAAATACAAAATTATGCTACATTTTAAGAAAAGGAAGGTCACGCAAAACAAGTTAATCTTTCAGAGAAAGTTCAAATGTAGAATAAAATGGTCAATGCTTGTTTTCTAAATCCTGGTGTCTTTGTTTTTCTTTTTTTTAGTCCTGTTCCTGCCCTCTCCAGTTTACATTAAAATGAGAGGAAGAAATCTGAAGTGTGAAACTTGTGAAACAAGTGAGCTTCTCACAGCCAGCAGCTAGAGCCTTCTCTCTTGCCTCTATCAGGGTCAACACACCCTTTTCCCGATCTGTTTCACCCAGCCTTTCAAATTCACTGATTTGGAAACTTGCAATATCCTATTTTTTTCCTTTCATTCTCACACAAACTATTTATCTGATGTTTAAGAAGGAAGATTAGCCCTCCCATCGTAAACCAACACCTATTGCCAAACTGATAATACTTCCATATCTAGTTAAATATGTGACATGGATTGCTTTTTAGATAATTTTGCTCTTGTGTAAAGAAGACCAGATAGAGTCAGTTAATGGAGGAAAAGAAAATCAGTAGTTGATAATAAAGGGTTCTCTTGTTAACACCTGTAAAAGACTTATCCAGGACTAATGAATAAGTTCTGCCAATTCAAGATATCAGGTTTTCCTTGTTATCTTCATCTAGAATGCCTTATTAATCAATTAAAACAGGAGGTCTTAAAAAGAAAAACAAAAAAATAGAACTCAGAAAGAAATCTACACTGGGATTTACAATGCCATTAAAGTAATTTGCTAAGTAAAATTCACTATAATGTTAATTAGCTGTGTCATCATTTCCCAGAGTCCTTGTCCTAGCTCTGCAGCTCTGCAGGAAATATGGTTTAAACTTTACCTTTATAGTCCTTCATAATTTAGCCTCCTTCATAATTTAGCTTCCTCATCTAATATAACTACCACCATGCCTGGCCTTTATGGCCTACTAGATTCTGCTAATGTCTTGTCCTCTCTGCTCAGATTGCTAATTAAACATGAGGGAAATCCCTGATCCCAATTTGTCAATGGACTCCTACAAAACACGTTTAAAGCTTTGTAAGATTCTGCTTGCTGAGGATGACTAGGAATGAGCAGTGAGCTCTGTGTACACCTCTTTGCTTTGCTTTCTGATAGTTTTACTAATTATTGTTTACTTTGCTGTACCACCCCCTACTTCAGATTCCACTCATAATAGCAAACCAAGTAGCTAACAAAGCTAGATCAATTGATTTGCTGAGATTTATAGCACTCTCCTCCATTTGTCATCTGCTTGTGTCTTTGCGACTGAGCACAGCAAGGAAGGATTTTTCTCTCATCAGTCATCTTGCAGAGTGAGGGAGAGAGGGTTTGCATGGCCACCATTCCAAAATAATTTCTAAGTTATAGTCATTAATCACTCCAGTTTCATTAAAAAGGTTTCGTTGTAGGGCAAGATCATATAATTTCTTTTTCTTACTATATGAAAGGATACATGAATCAGTAGGACTAATCCTCACTCTAGAAATGTTTAGCCCTTTAATTATGCACAGAAAATAAAAATTATTATTACTGAGTTTTAAAGCTGATGATCATAAATGAAGGTTTTCTCCTCCATTCCTGATTTCGTGGCTGAGAGTATGAAACTACCCTTCCAAAAATCCTCAGTCTTTAAAAAGGAGTCATATTACACCTATCAACACGGGATGTGTGGACATCTGAGTAGTCCGTATCTTGCAAATTATAGGCAACACAAGAAGTAGAAGCTTCTGGGAAATAATACCTATTAGTTGAGCCTGCATGGTACAATTTCACACCTGCCAGCACAAGCAGTGTCTGTGAATGCATGTCCTAACTGCTCTCACTGCTCCCTGGGGCCAGGAAACAAATCTGCAACTCCTATTCAAGCGATTGTCCTACAAATAGCAGGGCTTCCCTAGCCCTCCTGCATATGCATTCCCTTGGGTTACAGACTAGACCTGGCGTTGGAAAGTGCTGAGCTCTCGGCTTCCACTGAACTCACCAGACAGATCTCAGTAGCTCTAGGGAAGATTTACCCCTGGAGTTAATATTACATTTTAAAAGAAAAATAGTCTCAGATTGAAATTAACGAGGCTAAATAAATAAGATGTATGTATTGCTGCAGTTCAGTGAAAGCCCAAGGGCAGCTATTTTGTTTGTTAAACCAACTTATCTAGGTTTCCATGGGGAAATAGATACCATGACTTGATGGACAGTTTGCTAAACTATGAGTGTGAAGCCTCATACTCCCTAGGTGTAAGCAAAGCTGATCAAAGCTTTTTGTACTGTGCTTGTATTAGAAGGATCTGTAAATCATCAGAGAAAATATTGTAATTTTACTTTGTGATTTTATAGTCAAATCCTAGTCCATCCTGAGGGTCTCTAGGTGTTGCTACAATATAAACACTAACTAAAAATATTTCTCGAAAGTGAAAAGAGACTGTATGATATAATCTTTGGAATTTAGCACTGTTTGTTATCAAAGTTGCTCTTCAGCTGTTCCCTGCAGAGGAAATTCTCCCTACCTTCCACACATACATATGCACACGCACAGCAATCCATTTTCAAGTGGCTTTTTTTTTTCCTCCACTCAAAGTTCAGTTTCCGACTTCAAGAGGCTGAACAAGGTACCCCTCTTAACCCCGTGTGATTCCTATTGTCAGAAGTAAGCTCAGCAGCCCTGAAATGAGAGGTTTTAAGTGCATCAGATTGAAACCTGAGTATGGGGAAATACGTTTGGAAAAGCAGATCTGCGAGGGTGAGCTCTGGTCTAGAGAGCACTGCCAGACCAGCGCTGTACAGTAATGGGTGCTTTTCGAGAAAAGTTGCATCAGTGCTTAGAGGTGAAGGATAGAAATCCCAGTTTAATCTGGTGCTTCTCTTCACAGGACCCGTGTTCTCTTATACCCTTGACAATTGTCGACAGCGAACCCTTAGGTGCTCACACGTGGATAGGAGATTACAAACGTTGCTGCTTTTTGCCTATAACCTTTTTGCTGTGGAATAGAAGCCTAGTTACCACACTCCATTCAGATGTTTGTACCAGGATGCTAGTAAAACTTCCTGAAATGCCAAGATTGCAGGGAGGGTAGCATAAGCTATCCATGGGATAAGTACTTAAAGTACCTAACAGCAAAAAAAGTGAGAGAAAGCAATTGCAAGTCCTCTGAACAACATAAACCACTCCGTGGAATAAATTACTTTGCAGAAAGACTGTGATTCTTCGGAAAAGCTGAGAAGCAGGGTGAAATGTATCACGAGAAAAAAAATATTTATGTAGAAGGGAAAATTGTTTCCATGTGAATGCTGCAGGAGCGGTCTGTCTAAAGACATTGTGTACTGGATCATGGTGGTGTCGTTAGTTACAGCAGCCCTGCATTAGTCCAGCTTCAGACAAAACATTTTTGAAAACATTTTTTAAAGCATTTTTAAATTCCGTAAGGACATATTTGTAAAGGAAGCGAGAACACTCGGGCGCTACCAAAGCGAGTCCGTCGCTCCTGCAAACAGTCCTTTCCTCGGCTGTCCCTCCGTTGATTGCGCTTACATCCGAGGAACAGCCACGCTTGCTGGGATGAAAGAAAACGTGTCGCTCTGAGCCAAAGCGAGGACGGAGTCGAGGCGTGGGCAAGCGGCCACTCCCGAGGAGCGCGGCGGGGAGTGTCAGTGCCCGGGCTGGCAGCGGGNGGTCCCGCAGCGCCGCGGGACGGCGCCCCGCGATGCCCGGGTGCACGGCGCTGTCCGTGCAGCCTCTCGGCCGAGCAGCCGCCCCAGCACCCGCCCCGCGGGTGTCCGGCCCAGCTTCCAGCTGCTCCCGGCCTACGAAGTGGTTATTCGCTCGGGGCGCGGCCCCGCAGGGCTGGCTGCGGAAGGCGAGGAATGATCGAGGCGCGCCCTGCACGGATCGGGGTGCTGGGAGAGCTGGCGGCAGGGGAGCGGGGGCGAACCTAAGGAACAGTTTGCTTCTTTGAACCTCACTTCTCATTTTGGGGGCTCCCAGGCAGAGATGCCGTGAGCCAGCCAACATCCAGCAGGGCTTGCCGAGTGCTGGGCAAACGCGGCTCTTGTGCAGCCTTGGCATGAACACACCGTGTTGTGTGAGAGGTGGGTTACACATAGTACAGCCAAGTGTATCTAACAACTTACAGTGCCAAAAGGAACGTGGCTTTCTCCCCCTAAGATTCTTTTGCACCAGCTTCTCAGCACCTTTGGTGAATTCAACTCATAGCTCTGGCATAGAGCTAACCCAGTGAAAAGAGAAATCCGAAATAACTCCAGGAACAGTCAGCACAGATGAGAGGGGAAAACAGAAAGGAGGGCTTATTGGCAAATTATTTCCTCTAAGATAACTTCAGTGTGAATGTGTGTTGATGACATAGCTCTTCTACAAACTATGCTGCCTATGAAAATTTGACTTTGTTCAATGAAGCATGTCATGTTATAAACCTTGGCACTAGTTACGTCAAGTCAGAGTGTGACACCCAATTCAGAATGACCGCAAAGTATTTTATAAAGAAGCGACTATACAGCTGTGTTTTCTTCCAGTAATGAAGGAAGGTGCAATTTATACAGGCAGAGAATAAAGTAGGCAATGCAGTAACTGAAAATACAAGTCTGACATGGGACATGGAGCTCTTAATTCAGAAAAGAAAACACTTTTTTTAGACATTAAGTTACCAGACAACTTTATTTTAGTTCCATAACATCAACTTTAACAAAAATTAGTTGTTAGAAACCAGAAGAAGATGAGTTAAGGCCTGCACACCAGGGCAGAATTATGATACCTCAAATACCCAAGCCTGCTCTGCAGGCTGGCAGTGATCACTAGGAGACATGTGCAGGTGTTCCTGCTGTATTTACTGTCATCTGTTCTTTCAGTGAACAGAAGGAGGAAGTAGCTGTGTTGTGCACCAGAAATACATTCATGCTGAGAAGACAGCTGATGGAAAAGCACCTTTGGGTGGAGAAGTGTGAGTCTGCCTGGGTGTGTGAAAGGGAGGACCAATATGTCTTGCTTCAGAGCTTTTTATCATAGGCCATGTCCTCAGTGGAGGAATGGATTTTTGTCTTTTTTTACCCTGGTATGCTGAAGGTGAGTGTGATGTGTACTTAAAACATGTAAAGGAGATATTTTGATGGTACTCTGCACAGTCAGCAACTGTGCTCTTCCTCTTGAGTGTGTTAGGATTTTCTCTCAGCTCAACTTCCCAATAGTTAGAAATCCTGAACAAGTATAGGAAATTACTGAAAAAAAAGGAAGGCTAAAGCTGAAAAAAGGAAGGCTACAGCTGAAAGAACCTGACCACGTGAAACACATTTGAACTGCCATAAAGTGTAGTGACTGCATGAATCTGTAGAGTTCACAGACATTACAGTATTCATTAAAAGTATTATTGTTGTGTGACATTAAAATTCTCCCTGCTTTTCCTTTGTGAAAGATTTTTACTAGGATGCCTTAAAACTAAGGATGCCAAAGGTTCAGAACTAGATAATACTTTTGTTGATTCTAGAAGATGGTCTAAAGCTGGCATTTCTGGTTTCGGAAAAGCAGATCTGGCATCCACAATTACCTTTGAATTAGTATGATTTGTTTGGCTTATTATAGAAATACAAAGCGTGAAATTCTATTCTCAAAAACAGATGCCAACTCAAAAACAGGTGCCAACTCACTGGAGACAGAAAAGCTTTTTGTTCTTCTCATGTGGTCAGGTTGATTCTATAGTAATGAGCTACATAAAGGACATGCCGTTGCCAACAAAGGAGATACTTAAGTATCCATGAGTAACTTACCATATACAATAGCATAATTCTATTGGATAGATTTTGGGGTGAAGTCATATTTGTTTTCTTTGTAACTGCATGGACTGCCCCTCTAATTTGCTTTTTTAGTCACCTTGAGCACTCCTGACCAGGAAGTGGCAGAAGGGTGTCATCACATTCATACTGTCTTTGGCTTTTCCAGCGATACTGTCAACACGCCAAAACGTTTGAGCCAATTAAAGGTTTAGGTTGAGATACCAATGCATCTGCTCTCTGAACAATCTATTTCTTCTAGAAACATGTAACCGTAAATTGGATTAACAGTCTGTTACCTGGATTGGGCCCTGCGACTTTATAAGAAAGCACCAACTTCGTGCTGGAGTAATGGTGAAGAAACCATTGTACTTACAGAGGTGACCCATGACAGCAAAGGGTTAAACACCTGCCCCTACTGAACATAAAGTTGCTCCCCTTTACATCATAGTCCTTCCACTCAATGTGCTTTGGACCTTTAATCTATATTTAGACCACTTCAGGGGAAGAAAACAATCAAAAAACTTCCTAAAGCTTTCTGGCAGTCAAGCATCATGGCTTTGGGATTGTGAGTTGTTTGATTGTTGGTGTTTTTTAAACCCTATAGTTTCATGTGACTGTGCTACCAAGAAATCTTAAACAGTTCCACTAAATTAAAGAGATGATAGTGTTGCCAGTGTTTGTAGGCAGAAATTATTGCTGAAAAATATTTACATTTTGAAGTCTTCTTTTTTCCCCCTTTTAACTTCCAGCTGTGATAGGCATTTTTAAGGGTAGGAGGATATGAACGCTGCTAGAGACATTCATATTGAAATAGAAGGAAACAAAATTGGAGCTGATCCATATGTGGTGTTGTCGGTGGAAGGACTAATGATAGGGATACTGAGTGAAGATGGACGACGGGGTCAAGTATGGACTTGCAAAAGAATTTAGTGGGAACCAGGACAACATTTTAATTTTGGGTTATGCGTGTATGTGTAGAAACATCACTATGAAACATGTGTAACTCCTCTCCCTGTGAATCGGAATGGCTAAAGAGGTAAGCAAGGTCATGTTATTTTTAAGTTTAGCAAGTCCTCTGCCTGGCTTTGTTATCAAGGGGGCATTGTGATTTCCTGCTACTCCAGTGGGGACGGTACCTGGGAAATGGGCTGCAGAGTCCCAGGAGTGAAGTGTGACGCAGCCAAGGGCTGGATCCTACCGAGACAGCTCACGACGACTTGTCAGAGCGCCAGAGAAATGTGTGTCAGGCGTTGGTCGCCTTCGCGCTGTCCCAAGTCTTCCACCCTTGGGAGGAGCTCATACAACTGGGTTTTGCCCTAAGCCACATTCTGCTTAGGGCCGTGTTTCTGGAGTTACGGCGTTTGAACTACTTCTGCTTTCCAAAAGCCGTGTGTGAAGGTGGCCGGGGACCTGCAGTGCTTAAGTTCCCCTTGTGCTCTCAGGCGGGGATGGATGTAGTGGCTGTGCTGAGCCCCGGTGGTGGCAGCAGCACGACCTTCTGTCCTGCAAACACGCCCACCCCACACACCTCTCCCGGCTGCCTTCGAGGTCCCTGCGGCACAGCGAACCTCGGCCACTCGTCCGCTGCCCCCAGAGCGGGACCGGCGGCATCCTCTCCCCTCCGGGTCCCCCTTGCACACCACGGAGCAGCTCTGCAGCTCCGCCGGCTCCTGCACACCCAGCGGGGCGGAGGCGGCGGGCGAGGGGAGCCGCCCTCGGCCGGGCACGGCGCTATAAGGGCAGCGCGGCGCGGCGTGGGACGCAGCTGGAGCCATGGGGAACCGCGTCACCCGCGACGACTTCGAGTGGGTCTACACGGAGCAGCCCCACACGCAGCGCAGGAAGGAGATCCTGGGTACGCCGGGGGGTCGGGAGCGGGCAGGCCGGCCGGGCTGCGCTCCTGGACGGGGAGAGACGGGCGGGGCGGAGGATCGGTGTCGCCGGTGTCGCCGGTGTCGGTGCTCAGAGAGGCTCGGGGTGGTGTCCGGACTGCGGAGAGCGGGGGCCGCGGCCCGGTGGGCTTGAAGGGGTGTTTCCCCCGAGGGGTGCTACTCTCCCCAGCTCGCTGCCTTCGGGGAGGAGCGGCAGCCGAGCGGACCCGGGCTGTGCTGAGTGCTGAGCCGGGCCACCCGGGAGGCAGGGCTGGCGGCGACATCGGCCAGGGCTGTGCCCAGGTGCCCGCACCGCATCCCGCGCTCCGGGTGCCGCGGATGCCGTCGGGGGTCCCGGCAGCAATGCCGGGTCTGCCCGTGCCGCGGGCTGGCAGCCCTCCTGGAGGCACGTGTTCCCAGTGTCTTGGTAGTGCGATAAAGTAAGCGGGGATATGGGTGAGGTTTGCTAGAGAACAATAGCAAGTCCCCGCTGCTTGTCAGGGACAAGGTACACCTCTGTGTTTTCATGTTAAATTCGCGCAGGAGTGTGTTGGGTCGGGAGGTTTATTTTGGTTTAGGGGTTTGGACCGTTGTGAAGGACATTTCTGAGACGAGTTGATAATTCAGAATTGTTGTATTGTTGCATACCTCCTGAAAATACATTTCCAACTTTTTATTAATAAAGAAGATTTAGATTCCCCATCCCTGTCCGTTCCCCCCTCCTCCCCCCAGTTTTTATTTGTGTGGGTCGGATGTTTTGGTTTGGTGTTGTTTTTTTGTTTGTTTGGTTTGGGTTTTTTTGTGTTTTTGGTTTTTTTAATTTTTTTTTCCTTTAATAAATAGGATAGAGTTTTTAAAAAACTTTATTATAGAGAGGAACTCTGGATCTTGTGGCTGAGTAGCACAGGATATATGCTAATTAGGTGCAGTTTTTTGACTCCTCCACAATCTCATAGATTAATCCAGGATTAATCTAAATTACAAAAACATTTCCGGTATAGTTGCAGTGGTGGAATATCCTGGTCTGAGTTTGAATTAAATCCAGGAAAACAATAATTATTTTACTATGTAATCATGATGCAGTCAAATTACATCATTGTAGAAAATTATGCTTCTTGGTGTCATGCTACTCATCTTTTTGGTGAAGGGGACTACATTTTGGTGAGTTATGGGTAGTGTGTCTACGGTGGGTTTCTACCCTTGCTAATCTCTTGCTTTTCTGGTTGTGCTGTAGAATGGGTACTGCAGACCATGATGAAATTATATTATGTATGGAGGTACTGGAGTACTTGAACTCCTTTACTCTTGCTTCTTTTAGGACCTTTCATCTGCACACTTGCAGAGGTCTTGCCCACCTCTGCTTTGGGTTCAGAACAAGTGATTGGAATTAAGGTCCATCTCCTTCCTTGTGGCCCCCCTACCCCAGCTTTTGGAGCAGAAAGAAAGGCATAGAGAAATACAACATGGAAAGAGAGACATGAAAGACATGGGCAGAACAATCAAGGCAGAATGGATCATGAAATTAGTATCATGATACCAAAATGTTACCTAAAGTTACTGAAGCTATCATGATATCCTGTATGATCCTGGTGTAATGCTCCTCACTGCTTTATTCAAAGCCTGATGATCAGCAAACCCCTGGTACCCAAAGGATGTACTTATGGAAGTGTCTAGTGTCTGTTGAGCTGGAGAATACTGTAAGAATCTTACATACATATGAACAAATATCTATACAAATCCATGTATTTTATGTTGCTTTATACAGCAATGCCTTGGGGACGGCATTCCATGCTGGTAAAAGAAGTATTTCCCTCCCAATAGGTTAATGATTTAGTTGCTAAGCAGTGAAACTTGATTGTCCTCTGTTTATGCTGCAGCTTTCTGAAATGTTGTTCTCTCTCAGGCACGTCTGCTTGGATTTAAATGCAAGTGGAAATTACCTGTTAGGAAAAAAAATATGGGCAAACTGACAAACACAAGTGGCGTTTCCTTGGGCTGTTACCTCAATGTTCCTGTAGAACAACTGGGAGGTAAAAATGGTCCATCACAAAGTTATATGTCCTGACTTAAGACTTAGCAGCCCAGGTGTCTGTAAGACTTTTGTAGTCAGTGACAATGTGTCTGAAGGAGATCTCTGTGAGTCCAGTCTCCCTGCCATGGGCAGGGACATCTTTCACAAGCTCATGTTTCTACAATTGCCATCCAATCTGACCTAGAACACTTACAGGGATGGGCCATCCACAGCTGCTCTGGGCACCCTGTTCCAGTTGAGCTGCAGAGCTATGAGCTGTGTTTATCAGCTGGGCTGGCTGGAAGGTAGCTTATGGCAGGACTTTGTTGCACTGGATGAACCCACTAGGGATATGATTCCTAATGGCTATAATTATACCAGCAAATAGATCAACATTTTGCTCAAAGGAGAGAGATGATACTTTCTCTGTTATCTCTTTGTAGTATCTTACTCTTAGAATCTAGGTACTAAAATGTAGGTTGTTTGGTACTGGCCACATGCCAACTGCTTCTAAGTTAGGAGGGAGGTCCCTTGCCAGGCTGGCACTTCAACCCATACCATGTTATACATGTTCCTGAACACGTTATTCATGCTTTTCAGTTTATAAAATGCAATTGTTTCGTTGCTCTTCTCTTGCCCTCTTGTTTATGAAAAGCCTGTTACTATCTTATGTCAGGACTGAGATTTGTGTAATACTGCAGTGAGCTCTTTTGGGGAAAGACCTGGCAAAAAACTTGCTGATGGAAGAAAGATTTTTTTCATCTAAATCTGCTTAGCCTTTCTGTATAGTTACAAAAATGCTATTAGAGATATAGGGTATAAGACAGAGGGGATATTGACTTCTAGTAGAAACAGGATTTCTACATTAGTGTCAGTAAGGATTTTTTTAATTAAAACTCTTGGAGAATTATGGTCTTGCACAGTGGGAAGTATTGGTGATTTGTTGCTCTAGAGAGATGAAAAAATCATTGTTCAGCTATAGGTAACACCATAAGTACACAATGTATGGTCATTTCACCTGCAAACAGTTTCCCAGATGCAAGCAATGAGCAATGTGTTGGGATATGGGAAGAGTGAGATCATATTTGTGCCATGGGTTGGATCTAACTTTTTTAAATTGTTGGAGGTTGGTTAGAAAATGTCTTGCCTCACAAGTTCCTTAGGGAAGCACTTGTTTGCTGCTGAGGATGAGGGCTGAATCACTGTTGTTCAGGGTAGACCAGGAGCATATGAATATGATCTAACATCCAGGACTAATTATTAATTATATATTTAATTATTTGCCAAATTATTTTAGAGCATGGATGGTGCAAATGTTTTATATGTGCTTTATCCTATAGGAAGCCTGAGATGTTAGCCTATGGGGAGGGGCACAACATAATAAAAAAGCCAAAAATCCATTTTATTTTAGCACTTAACTGATCAGAGTATAGCTTCCAGCTCTATTCTCTTATTTAGAGATCAATCTGCTATTACTTCCAGCTGTCCCTTCTGTTGCCTATTTAAACCTCACATTTATGAAAATTCTGATAAATTGTACATACTGAAATATGCAATATGCATATCTCCTTAGCTTGAATCAAAGCTCTGAATTACATGTGCTTCTGGCAAAGAAACTATGAGTTTGTTTCCCCTTGATGTTGCAGTATGTGGGCACAGTGCTGCCACTGATGTGCTTGTTCTCTGATGAGCACATCCAGAATAGCCGCTGTCTCAGTGCTCATGCCAGTTCCCTGTGGGCATCACCTATGAAAAAAATCACATGAGCAGAAAGTCACTGGTTTAGGCATTTGTGGTCTTCTGCTGAAAATGTATGAAGTGCAACTGAAGGCTTCAGCTTACTCCCTATTACAGAATTTTGTTTCAGAGGGAGCTGGTTAATAAACAAGCCTAAGCAAACAGGTTATAGCTGATGTCATAGTGATGTCCTGACATCATCCATTTCTGTTGACACCAGCAATGTGGCACCACTGCAGTACTTTCCCTCTGGTGGCCACTTCTGAATGAGCCACCTCCCTTGGACCAGCTGCCACTAAGCAATTTAGAGGCTTGTGGGTGGCAAGTACAAGATTAAGACACTTGTCCTTGTACAGGGAATATATAAAACTTCAGTGTAATTAGTTGGGCCAAAAGGGTTTCTTATTAGTTTGCATACTGGAGGGAGTAGGAGACTGTGCAAAGCCAGAAGCTTTTGTCATGCATGTTGTCCTCTGTGCGTGTCCTGCCTGTGTCCTGGTATATGTATAGTTTGAATTAATCATAGAATCCTAGAGTAGTTTCAGCTGCAAAGGACTTTTAAAGGTCACCTAATCCAACCCTCCTGCAATGAGCTGGGACATCTTCAACTACATCAGGTTGCTCAGAGCCACATCCACCTTGGCCTTGAATGTTTCCAGGGATGGGGCATCCACCACCTCCCTGGGCAACCCGCGCCAGTGTTCCATTACCCTCATTATAAAAAACTTATTTATACCTAGACTGAATCTCTTCTCTTTTAGTTCAAAACCAATACCCCTTGTCCTACTGCAACAAGCCCTGCTAAAAAGTTGATCTGTATCTTTCTTATAATATAGCCCCCTTTAAATATTGAAAGGCAATAAGGTCATCACAGAGCCTTCCCCTCTCTAGGCTGAAGAGCCTCAATTCTCAACTCTGTATGCCCTTCTTTATAGGAGAGGTGCTCCAGCCCTCTGACCATTTTTGTGGTTCTCCCATGGTCCTGATCCAACAGGTCCATGTCTTTCATTGAGGACTCAGGTGTCCTGTGCTGTTTATGATCATGCTCATGAGCTGAGCTGCTATGAGGCAAAACATGATCATGTCAGTAAACTGTCTTCCTTTGGTTCATTTATTTTTTTGCTACAAATACCAGCTCCAGTATAGGACATGGAGTAGTAAAGCCTACATCCTGTGCCCGGTGTCACTTATTTGTTTTGACAGGGACTCAGTCAATAGAAGGTGGTCCAGGACAGCAGTATCACAGAGATTTTTTTTTTTTCTTCCTTCTCTTTAACAGACCTTCTTAGTGTTTTATACTGAGTAGTATCTCCACTTTGTCTATATCTGTGTGTTGCACTTGTGGTCAAAATAAAGGAAAATTAAGAAATTAACATTCTTCTCCTGTTGTTATTAGCTTCTTGTGGATGGGGGCAAGGCTGCTACCCCTCTAAACCTCTATCATCACTGCCTTTGTGAACAGCTCCTGCTCCTGTTCACTTCCAAATGTCATGTATGCCAAAATGTGCAAGTATGTGGTGTTACATCATCAAGAAATTGTGTCTGGTGCTGTCACTGGGGCTCTTCTGAATTATCTCAGGAACAGTGTCAGTAGGATAGAGGATATGTGAGGGTTCAGAACAAGCTATTTGCTGTCCTCTGAGGAGAAGGAACACCAGGACTTGGCAACCAATGGCCTCTGCAGGAACAATTGCTTCAGCCATAACTGAGAATCACTGTAGGGCTATGGTGAGTGCTCCTGTATCTCCAGAGAGAAGCATCAAGGAAAAAATATGTAGTCAGACTAATTTGTCAGTTTAGAAACTTGTGAGCAAGACCTGCATCTAGAAAGATGACTGATGCTTACATACAATAGTGGAGTGATCTCTGTGAAATGTTAATTCAGTAATTGGGTTATTTCAGAATTGTGAATGCTTCTGAAAATATACTTGCAGCAGTTGTTCTGTCTTGACTGCTGTTTTCTCATCCACACTGTTGTACAAGTGGGAAATGTTGTTTTTCATCATCCTGGAGCATATTTCAGCTGCTCTGAGGTTATGTATGGAGACCATAGAGGTGACTGGGCAGAATTATTAACTAAATTTACCTACTGTACTAAAGTGCCTGTGCTGACCTTGGAGACAGAAAAGTCATGCTTCTGCAGTGCTGTGGATCTACACCAGTATCCCCACCTTCTGAATGGCAGTGCAATGGCTCAGTCTGGACAACTAGAAGCAGAGCACATGGATAAGCTATCTGCTGAGCTGAGCTAACAGTCTTTCTCAATAAGCCAGAGACTGGAAAATGAGCTGTGTGGACACCAGAGTAGCTGGAGCTCTCTTGTTCTCATTGGACTCCAAAGAACAAAACCTGGTCCCATGTGGTCACATAACTTTGTGGGTGTTGTGCCCTGTCCCACCTCACGTATCCACACCTGGTCCATCCCCCTTATCTAGAAGAGCTGAATCATGGGGTTGTTTGTTTTTTTTTCTTCTCCTTCTGTGCCCTCTCCATGCCGTGATTTTGCATAATGAAGAATTTAGTCTAGATTACATCATGTTTCAGCCCTGACCCAGTGCTTGTTGGGAAGCAATGGACTCTGGCAGTATAGAAGGTCATCGTTCTTACAATGGAAAAGTGCTAAGGAAGATCAAAATTGAAACAATTCAGGAAAGAACAGCATGATGAAAAGCTCTGCTCAGATGCTTCCTAGTGTGAAACTAGCAGTCTCAGGAGTGTCTGTTTACTTTGCAAAGCACAATGTTTAGAAAACAAAGGTGGTCTTTACTGACTGACTGCCAGAGGCAGTCCTTTGAGGCTCCTGGTTCAGCACTGTCAGTAGCCCTGCCTCTGATTCTCTGTTGCCTTTTTGACGTGCAGGTGGGTGATGTCTGGGTTGCACAGCACCTACAGACACTTGCCACAAAAGCCTTACAGGGCTGTCCAGGTTTTTCAGCCATAAATGCTCTATCCTGCCTTACTAACATTCTTTCACCTAACTGCAAGGCACGAACATGAGGGGAAAATGAGATAAATATTTGTGTTATCACATCTTTATGTCAGCATGTTATACAGAAACTGCAGTCATCAGGATGACTTAATCTGAGATTGAATGTGTCTCACTGAAGAGTGTTTGATCTCCAGTTTGAAAAGGGTCAGCATTCAACATTCTGCATTTGAAGTGATTCTGAATCAACAGGTCTCTGGCTGGCTACTCCACCAGCGGAGCTTTTTCCCCTCTAGTGAGCTTACCAGCATTACTCCCCTGCCCAAGCCATGGTTTCTTCATGAAGAGAAACCTGAGGTCTCTACGTGCCACGGAAATGGGACAGGTTTATCAATATTAATGATAAACAGCCACAGTATTCTGGTTTGACTAGTACGCAAAGATTTACTGTTGGAAAGGAGTTAATCATGTGTTGAATTTGATATTAAACCCTGGCAAGTTACTTAATAGCTGTCACCTGCGATAAATGCGACCTGCTGCATTGCTGCCTGCACACTCTGCTCTGAAACCTCTTAAATAGAATCTGTAGTCCTTGTTGGCTGCCACAGAAATAGGTCAAAAACTTCTGTTATTCTCAAATGACAATATAAAGCATCTCTAAGCAATTTTCCCATCCCATTATTTTTTTTTTAATTTTAAACAAAAAAAATTTTTGTTGTTAATGTAGTCTCAATTTCACCAGGCTGAGGAACAGATCTGGTTGTTTTACATTTCTTCATCTCTTTTTATCTCTACCAGCTGCGTGACTGAACATTTGAGGTGGCTTGATTTATTAAAGGCTTTTTTGGAGGAGATTAAGCTACATAAAATTGCATGTTTGTAATAGTCTTTCTGACCATGTCATTATATCAAGTTATTCTTTAGAGTGGATTTTGAATAAGCAGCATTTCATGTAAAATTTTGGTACCTATTCAAATACCAGAGAACAATTTTTAGCATGTTAACTTTTCTAGTGTGAAAACTATAATTTCAAAAACTTTGAAAAGAAGAAGAAAACCAGAACAACAGAACAAACACCCCTCTGGACTTTCCAGAGATTTTTATAAAAAAAAAATTTGACTGACAATAGAAAGACACGAACTTTTACTAGAGATTTTCCACCACTTAGAAAATCTCTTTCTTGCCTGAGTACTCCTCTTGGTAACTTGGTCCATTTGTCCTCACAACAAGAAAAGCTGAGAATATCTCTTTTCTCACCATCGTTGTCAGCACTTTTCTAGTCTTTATAGGCTCTATGCTCTGCCAAGCTGGGCTGAAGTTGGCCAACAGGCTCAAAGGTTGTTGGAATGGTCACAGAGCACAACCACATCAATCTGCTTCCTCAAGTAGTAATTCATGTCTCTGAAACTTCAACAAACTTCCCAGGATTCACTTCTGCAAAAACCTTCTCCACATCTGGCATTCAGTACCTGTCACTGCTTGCAAGGTCACTTAAACTATGTGTATTGTCTCCAGCATTTGTTTATAGCATGTACAGCTGCATGGGTGCAGATAATTGTATTCTGAATTTATTGCATGGGTATTATACTGTGGCAGTCAGATGATGTTTACTTTTCTATTCATAAAATGGGCCTATCAAACTTAGAGACACACTGTGTAACCTCAGGGTTCAGAACAAGAGACTTGTCTATGCACTTATCCGTGTAAGCTGTAATTATTGAGAAATGCAGAGTATGAGTTAAAGGAGGGAGGTCAGTAGGTGGGTAAAAGCCATAAAACAGTGGAAAGATCATGTGCACGTTAATACTGGAAGTGAGAAGTGTGGATTTGTAAAGAGATGTGAAGCAATGAATAACACCTGGAGGATAAGCCATACTCCGTATTTTCTTTCGTCTAAAAAGACAGGTGAATGGCTGCTGGAATCAACGAACAGTAAGCCTGTCCTGGCCAGATGTGAGTCAGACCTGGCAGGCCTAGCCCATGTCTCTCTGACACTGTACTGCAGTATTTGTGTGGCCGCGTGAAGCTGTTGTGTGATTATTGATGTGGCTCTTATGCCTGGTTTTGGTATGTGACAGGGAGACAGGCTGAGAAATGGGAACAGAGAAAAATTTTCGATGTCTTAAAAAATCCTGATAATATTACTGATTTTATGTTGATGTTACCATGTGTGAAGAGTTGTACGTGTTGTGAACACTGGTAAACAAATAATTAGGAATTTTTTTTTTAAATGCTAGTTTGTCATCTAACCACAGAGCAAAACCTGGTGAGCCTGTTGCTCAGCTCTCTTCCCCCTGCTAGTATAGTTGAAGCAACATTATGAAAAGGGCTACAAGGAAGGCATTTTTTCCCTTTTGTGGAAAATAACATTTGATCTGAGCAAAATACAAAAGGAAATGAAAAACTTGACAGAAGGTGCTTCTTAGCGCTGAAGTCATCTGGGTTTTGGCATACTAATACTGTGAAGCAGTACTCATTGTGGTGAAGGCACATGATTGACCATCAGGGTATTTTTTTAAATTATATCTGTATATATCTGTATATATCAATATCAATCACAATTGGACACGAGGCTGGAAGTGGGAATGGGGCCCATATGTTAGTAAAGCTTTCACTGTAGTGGCAACCCTACTTTGGAATTACCATTTTATAAAACTAGTGCTTCGATCACAGCGTGATAAAAACAGAACGTCCCAGTGGTGATTGCTATGGTCTAATGAAGTTTTTCTCTGCATTTTTTCCTTTAGCAAAGTACCCACAGATCAAGACACTGATGGGACCAGATCCACATTTAAAGTGGATTGTATCTGGAATGGTTTTCATGCAGCTTCTGGCATGCTACCTGGTGAAAGACTTATCTTGGAAATGGATTTTTTTCTGGGCTTATGCTTTTGGGGGTTGCATCAACCATTCACTGACCTTAGCCATCCATGATATTTCACACAACGTCGCCTTTGGGAACAAGCAGACCAAGTGGAACCGATGGTTCGCAGTCTTTGCCAACTTGCCGATTGGCATCCCTTACTCTGCCTCCTTCAAGAAATACCACATTGACCATCACCGGTATCTTGGAGGGGACAGCTTGGATGTGGACATTCCCACAGACTTTGAAGGCTGGTTCTTCTGCACACCACTTCGAAAACTGCTTTGGCTTTTCCTCCAGCCTCTGTTCTACAGTCTGAGGCCACTGTATGTGAACCCCAAAGCGATTACACGGATGGAAATTTTTAACGCTCTTGTCCAGTTTTCTGTCGACCTTATCATTTACTACCTTTGGGGGCTCAAACCTGTTATTTACTTAATAGCAGGTACAATTCTTTGCTTGGGTTTACATCCCATTTCTGGGCACTTTATAGCAGAACACTACATGTTCTTAAAAGGGTATGAGACATACTCTTATTACGGACCTCTGAACTGGCTCACCTTTAACGTAGGATACCACATGGAGCATCATGACTTCCCCAGCATTCCTGGCTGCAGATTGCCCATGGTAAGTATGGCATGAGTATGCTTGAGTTGGATTTTTATAAATCTGCCAAACTATCCCAAAGGAAACACTCCATAGCAACCAATCAATTTAAGGAACAAAAAAAAGGAAGAACACTTTTTGGATTTGTTTCTAATTAATTTTAAGCCAGAGATTGAGAGAAATGGCTGTCAAACTGCTGTAGTATTTAGTTTATTTGATTCAAACAAGAACATCTGACCTTCAGAGGGCTTGAGAAATACTTTTTGCATTATAAAATCCTCCAACAAGGCTCTAAATTTCTTCATTTACATCTCTCAGCCAGCAAGTTGCAACTCTTTGAAAGTGTAAAGGCCCATCTGAAGGAGGCAGGTGGCAATTACTACTTGAAATTTGTCTAATGATCAATCTGCTACCTATATTGCTTGATTAAGATCAAAGAGAAGATTTTCTATTTTTGAGATGGCATAAGAATCAGGGCATGTTCCAGCCTGACACAAATGGCACTAGAAAATAAATCCCCACTCTCCATGACTCATTTTAGCTCTGCTGCCCCACCCACAGAAACTGAGGAGTCCTAGTCTGTCATTGGAAAGTGCTGTGGCTTTCCTCCTTTGAAAGGCAAACCCTGTTTTGTTTATGTTTTATCAGTTGTGGGAATCAAATTTGCAAAGCCCAGGTGTCTAGGAATCGTTTTCAATCTCCCTCCAGGTGCATAGCTGCTCCTGTATGTTTTAATACAAGGGTTCCTCAGCAGGTGTTCACAGTGTTAGAGGTACGTGATTTCAGAGTATTACTCCTACGTACAAATTCTCTGGCATAGTAGGAAGGAAACATCTCCTGTCTCTGGGGGAAGCCTCTATCGAGCCTGCAGTCCTGTTTTCATTCACCACCTTGGCTGCTGGATGTCATTCCTGGAGAAGCTGCCTGTTCCTGGTGAGCCACAGAGCAGCTGGTACAGCAGCCCACACTCAGATGTGGAGTTCCCCTGTCAGGCACTCCCATCACTGATACACCCGATAGCTCAGCTGGGAAGTGCCTGTGCTTAGCTTTAATTTTGAATGTTCAAACTTGTTAGCTAGGCTTAGATACTTAGATTACTGAAATGTAAATAGAAGAAGAAAAGGAGGTTAGCTCTGTATCCTGCACAAGGGAGGTAGGTGAGTGACTAATGGAACTTGCTGGGACTGTTGCTCCAGACCTGAAAAGCTCTTCTCCACCCACACCACAAATAGTTCAGCCTAATTCCTTGAGTCAGTGCAGCAGCTGGAAGCATCTGCCCGCTTGTGTAAAGGAGTTGGAGTTGTTAGTTGAATTTCATGGTCTTGTGTTCATGTGTTTCACTCTTTGGCAAAATAGAGACTTGCCCTGCGGGTGGAGGAGATATCAGACTTGTCAATCACTGTTGCCTGACAGAACTATATGGAAAACTTGGAGTCTTTGATGAGTGATTATAGTTAAAAATTCTATTAAAAAGTGAAAATGCTTTGGCAAAACAGTTACTGTAGAAAATCCTTTGTCAATTCAAACAAGTTGCTAATTCTTTTCTGCAAAATGAGAAAAAAAATCTTTGCCTCTTTGGTGGAAAGAAATAAGGAAACAGATCCTCACTGGTTAGCTTTAAACCTTGAACTTTCTAACAGGTAAGAAACCTGACCTTGCTTAGCCTCCCAGCAGATTCTTCACTTAGCAAAGGTCCAGTGTTTTCAGACCTTGTCTCTTAGGCACTTGAACTTCTAATAATTGAATTGTGTAATATGGATGACCTCTCAGTGATGCTATTTTTTTTTTAATTACTGACAAGTAGAAAGTGGAATAAAGATCTTTATTTGGTTCCTGCATGATTGAGAGCAGGGGAGAAATGGGATCAGAGAATAACTGGATCTTAATCTTGGAAAGTAACTGGCTCTTCAGCTTGCTTATCAGGAAAGTAAATTCAGCTTTGTCCTTTGTTACAGGTGTGTCATTCAGAACGCTCTGAGTAATGTGTTTGCTGCTGGAAAGACCTTTACCCTAGGAGTGTGACACATTTGAAAGAGGAAGAATTAGGCTGTGCTCATAAGCTTATGGATATTAAAGATGAGTGACATGGGTGTGCAGTAAGAACTTGTCCCTCTAGTATGATAGATTATACAAGAGACCATGAAATTTAACATTGTAATGAAGGACCTGCTCTAAAAAAAACACCCTGTAGGCTTAGAACTAGATTAGTCTTTACATGAAGCCTTATAACTATAAAACATTGCATTGTTTACCAAATGAGAAAAAAGATCCATTCTTCATTATATGAAGGATTAAATACAGTTCTGGAGAGAGGAGACTGGAAAAGGAGCAGGAACTTGATAGTCCTAGAAGCTGCAATAAAAGCAGCAGTGTTACCAGAGGCAAACTAGTTACTCATTAAACTTGTGGGAAAAGGAAAAGACATGGTATGAAACCAGATTTATTAGAAAGACAAGACTGGAAAACATGGTAGATGTGCTGGTTTTGAATTGCTGATTTCATTAACCCTACAGTGGCCAGGAGGGCTAGCTTGAATGCCCCCCACCCCCTGGTGGGGTTACAGGGCTGTAGAGGGAACTCCTGTAATATGCCTTCTAGCATTCTAAACATCATTTTACAGCTTTGTGTTGCAAGGATCTCTAGTTTCTGTACAGCTCCAGAACAAAGAGTCTGTAACAGCCATGCTGAAATACGAGGCTGCATTTAACTTTTGTGCCTCTCAGATATGGTGGAGTAGGATTGGGGTCCTGTCACTGTGCTCTACAAGTACAAAACTGGAAGCAAAGTTTCAGTCTAAAAGATATGATTTCTTACCCTACCACCTTGACCTATTTGAAGAAAAGCCTCAATAAACCAGGTGCCAAGTGCCTAGTAATTGTCTTGTAGACTTTGCAATCTCTTGTTATCTTTCCATGACAACTTCCATTCACAAACTAGCAATGAGTTAAGACTTAGAGTTGAGATTTGTAAGGAGGAAGGGTGGGAGGAATTGAAGCAAACAGACCATCTACAATGTAATATGGAGAGCCAGAGGAGCAAGGTTTAGGAATACTTTGTCAGCGTCATCCTCTTTTAAGAAAATCTATGATGTGGCTGCAAAACCCGCTGCCTGAAAACTGCTATCCACAGGTTTTGTACTGCACCCAGAATCTCACATAGAGGGTGATTCTTCCAGCCTCGTACTTTAATAGATGTCATAAAACCACAAAGAATCATTAAAGTTAGGAAAGTCCTCCAATATCAAATCCAAACTTGAACTGAACATCACCATATCAACTAAACCATAGTACTTAGCGCCACTTCAAGTCATTTATTGAACACTTCCAGGGATGGTGACTTCACCACTTCCCTGGGCAACCCATTCCAATGCTTGAGAACTCTTTCAGTGAAGAAATTCTTCCTGATGTCCAACCTGAACCTCCCTTGTGACAGCTTGAGAGAAGAGCCTGACCCTGAGCTTGCTACAACATCTTTTCAGGTAGTTGTGGACAGCCATAAAGTTTTCCCTGAGCCTCCTTTTCTCCAGGCTAAACAAACCCAACTTCCTCAGCTGCTCCTTATATGATATTGCATTTAAAAAGGAATCTGCATTCAACCCCAATTGCTTTCTGCCCTCCCACCACCCTGATTTCTGGTAAATAAGGAGATAATTCTGTTTTGTGTATGGGCATGCTGAAAGAAATTAGAGCAAATGTGACTTTTTGTTGGGAAACTTTTGCAGATCCATTATGCAGGAGAAACCACTTTTAAAATTCTTTTCTGCCATGTGATAGCAAAATGGGAATATGCATCTAACAAATTTTCTTGTCTTTTATGTAAGAAAATCCTTCAGAAGTCCTCCCTGTAACTGCATTCATTAATTTTTCTCTTTTCTCCATTCTTTATTGCACTTTACCTTGTCTTCTCCATTGTTTCTGTATTTCATACAGTTGTCCTGCCCAGAGCACAGGGACCTTGCCAGTGGTGCAAGTCGTGCCTGCCTTCCTGCACAAGGTGCTGGATGCAAAGCCAAGCAGAGCCAAGAAACATTTAATGTAGGTGTAAATCACTGTCCCACAGCTGACTGGGGTGACACATTCCAGTGCAAGCCCCATGTCATCTCTTGTGACCTCCTCATTCAGAACGAGCTACCACCGTAGTCTGGGAAGGTGCTAAATGGGTACATTTGGTGAACAAACAACTGGTCCACCACCTGATGCTGGCAAGCAGCTTGCCAGCCATGGCTGGGCTGCCTGCCTCCAGGATATGATGTATGATCTTTAAAATTCACTACTGGGTGTTTTGATTAATCATCTTAATTATCAAAGAATGCTTGTGTTCTAGGTGCCTGTTTAAAGTCTGTAATACAACTGCAGAATATGTGTATGGAATAAATTGAAGTGCAAGATTTGAGACATACATATTGTGTCCACCTGAGCAGTATGCCCAGACTGCACTGCTGCTCATGTTTGCAGAAACTATTGGGCTGAACATAGGAAGGCTGTTTGTTGGACTCTGCTCTGAGCCATTTTTTCCTGCCTAGTCACTGGGGTCATTTTCAGTGAGCCTGTGGAGCCAGAGGACACGGCCGCTGCCTGAGACATTGTTCCTAGGAGCTGGATTGTTTTCTCTGAATCTCCAGTCTTCCACTTCCAAGGGGCAGTACAGAAAAGCTTCATGATGTTGAAGCTGTTGTAGTGATCAGAATTTAACATGATCAAGAACTTGCACAGTAATGTAAAGAGCTGAAAAAGCATGTGTGGTTCAGAGGGCAAGAAATATATGGGGGCTTTGAAGAAGAGGGGAATGGTAGACCTGCCATATGAACTTGACTGGCATAGATGAGGGCTGAATTACTGTTGAAAGTCAAAATTCAGGCAAAACTTCTAAAATGCAGGTAGGAGGGAAGGTCTAAGCAGTAATGTGCTAGGGAACATCCATGTCAGAGCTGGAGTAAAGCTTTTGGGGCTGGCTATCTGAGCCCCCCATTGGTTTTGCATCAGGCCTCATGAGTGGCCCTCATTCAAGGGAGCTTACTATTGAAATAGTCCTCCCTCTCATCCCCTGGCTATTCTTTTTCCCACATGGGAAAAGGGAGGATGCAAACCCACATTAAACTATTTCTGACTGTGGTTACAGAAGGAGCACAGGGAACTAAATCTGCATCTCCAGATATCTTACCCGGTGCCTGGAAATCACCTTTCTTCCAGTCATTAACAAATACCTTTAAGGGGAAATCCTGATATTGTCTGAATCCATTGAAAATTAATTACTTTTGAAGTACAAACTAATTATTTAAAGCAGGATAGGGGGAATTATTAGGAAGTCAGAGGTATTCAGTGAAAGACAGAATACAGTCAGACCTGATCTGAATCTTCCACCTCCAGTACAGCACTACCATGCCATGGGCACAGGGGGCAGAGGTACAAGAGCTTAATGACTTGTATGTTACCCAACCCACCTCACGGAGGAGTGTCTGCTAGGAAGCTGAATTAATGAGGTAATTAGTAGTGAGCCATACTGGCTTATAATTTAACTTCTGGTGGGATTCTTACCTTTTGACAAACAGTCACAATTCTGTGTTAAGATTCTATCACTGCACCTCGGGTACTGCTGAGACAATTTCTGTGCAACCCTTTTTCCTCTTCATTGGAAGTCTGCACTGTGCCCAGCATTGCTGGCTTTAAAATTCTGCTGGGTTTTTAAAGAGAGGTCATGCTGTCCAGCAAGACAAACTACTCTATTCTAGAGCTTTGTTTGTCTAGGAGGTGGAGCTGCAATAAAATCATGCCTAAGCAGTTACATGCGAGTGTATGATAGTTAACAGACTCAGCTGCTTCATGTATTCAAAAAGCAGAGCATCTAGGTGGAGCAGGAATAATAACTGATAACTTGGGAATCCTCACAGTCCCTTGAACCTGCCAGCTTTGAAACCTTTGTCCTCTGGTTCTGGCCTTACTCCCACTACAAGCACCACCCTAACGCACAATGCTTTTCTGATGGCAACAGTCTAAAGACTTGGGGATTTGTAACAAGGATGAAATTTTATTAGATTCATGATCTAATAATGAATCTTGTAGCATTTTTAACACCAAACTGAGAACAGACCATCCCTGCAATTTCCTCTGCCTGCTGGAGGAACCTGTCTTGGATTTGCATCATGGTAGCAGAACAGAGGAAAGAAAAAAAAGTGTAGGCAAGCTGTGTGTGGCATTTTCTCAACTGATAATTCTCTCTTACCCAGTATCCTCAATGGAAGAATATTTCAAGTGGCAAACAGGGCTTTAAATACAGTGTGTCGGAGTCTTGGCAATTGATAAGGTGGATAAGGCATCTCATTGTGGAGATCCCACCACCTCCAAAATGAGACAAAATAATTCTGACTGAAGGCAGCGATCCAGTGCCTTTCAAATTCTGACACTGTGAGGCAAAACTTACATCAGATATCTGCAAGAACTATCTAAATGTATTTAAGTACATCTTACTTGGCTGAACTTCAGAAGCTCACAGGCAATAACAAGTAACTTCAGGTTATGGCTGTGCTATCAGATCTGAACGTGAAGGCTGAAACACACCTGACACTGTGCAACTAAACAACTTGTTCTCTCTCTTCTTCTTCCAGGTGAAGAAGATTGCAGCAGAATATTACGATAACCTCCCACATCACCAGTCCTGGATCCGAGTTCTGTGGGACTTTGTCTTTGATGACTCTATTGGCCCTTACTCAAGGGTTAAGAGACTATGCAAGCTGGCAAAGGAAAGCTAACCTGGTGGCTCCGCCTGCTGCAGTGGGGTGTGTTTGTTCATTCACATAACTTCAGTTTTCTGTGGAAATAGGAGGATCTTTGTATGTGCTGAATTAATGTTGGTGCATGCTGCTTAGACCAAGAGGATGAGTGTGAAAATGAAGCAATTGAATGCACTATTTTAGATTACTGATACTTTTTAATAGACTGTATTTGTATATGTAACCTGCAGAAACTAGGTTAGGGTAAACTATGATTAGGTGAACCTTTGGTCTAGGCTTAGAATTAACTTACTGGGGCACACGTGCCCAAGCCTGAGTTTCGGCCTGGTCTGCAGTGGAGAATGTTTGCTCTGTGTTGTATGTGACCATGAGTGTGTAGTTCATGATTGGTTTCTCCTGATGTCAAATTAGAAGTTCTGTGTGCACAGGAGTGTGGAAGCAGGGAGGACTGGCGTGCAGTAGTAAATGATACTCTCTGGAGAACACAAGGGTGCCTTTTGTTCAATGTCTTGTCTAGTATCTTCTGATAATTGCTAGTAACTGAGATTTTGTATGTGCAATGACATGTTTATATTTTTGTATAGTTGTATCATTATTTTAGTAGCTGCTGTTTGATCTTTATTCCAGGCATTGTCTAAACCTTTTTTGAATGCATTTGCATTCTTAGGATCTAATACTGTAGCTAACAGACAGATCTGAACTGTGTCAGGGAGAAATCCTTCCTGTAGTCTTCCCCCCTGATCAGCAGCATGGCTGGTCCTTTCTCGGTCACCTTTTCAACTGTATTCATAACTTCATGTTCCTCACCTTTTTTCTCACTTTAAGTCCTTCTGAAAATGGAGAATTTCTGGTTTTAATTGTTCCTTGCCAAGATTGTCAGCATTCCTGATCACCTTTCTTGTTCTCCTCTGTATGATACCCCCTTTTCTGCATAGGATTTAGGATTACATGTCAGTGAAGACACAGAGATGTTATGGTGGTATTTATTCCTACTGCCTTCAGAATAATGGTAATTTTTTTCCCTCTGTCATTTTCAAGGGGCATTGACTTAACATTTAGGAAGCATATAAATATATATGCTATATATATAAAATTGCCACCTATATAAAATTGCCACTGATGGTGTTAAGCGGATGGAATGTGGAGATGGGGTTGTTTCTCTCCCCGTATCTCTTAAATGGTGCTATTGACCTTCATCTGTTGTTGCTGCCCATTGAACTACTTAAATCTTCCTGCCTCTCCTCTCCAACAATAAACTTATGGCTATCCTCAATAATTTCATATCATAAAAACCTTATAATCAACATACCTTTCTCCAAGTACAACAATATCTTGGGAGTCAGGACTTCAGATGCCATCTAGTAACTTCCCATCACCCTGGAAAGCTGACAGAGCCTTTCGGTCCTTACTAAGTGGTTAAAAAAGAGATCTATATAGGTGCTCTTGCCTTCTAACCCTCTAACAGGTTTTTTTTTCTTCTGGAAGTCCATGGCTGTAACAAAGAAAAGAATTATTGTGTGTTCTCATTGGTCCCTCAAAGTATGCGACTAGACCTGGGAAGCCTGATTTCCTCCATAAACACAATTTTGTTCCTTTCACCAGAAGCACTGGATCCAGTGAGCCAATCTGTCCATTCAGTAACCTGGCATACAGCAGGCAGCCAAGCTAGCCTGCTGCAATTTGGGTTCCTCCTCCTCCATTTCCCCTTCCTCCATTTTTCTCACCTGTCTGATTCTGGCAGTTGGGTAAATAAATAGCCAGGTTTGCTCAACAGAGCAAGAGCCTTTGTAATGCAGGAGTTGAATAACAGTTTATTCACAGACACTGTTTTGTGCTTTTGGATAAGAAGAATGGGGTGTCTTCTAACACTTCAGCCTTCACTAGTTCTTCAGTGAAGAACACACTTAAGACATTATATCTTAATTATTAAAGCTTCTTTTCTCCCAGAGGAAGAGGCATTGATGTGGGAATTTCCATTACCTTCTATGTATCAGTGCTCATGTCAGGGCACTTCAGTTTTTTATTAATTTACTTCAGTGCTGATAGTACTCTGATCACATATTCAGCTTCCCATGTCCTTAGCAGCCGTTCCTCAACTCTCTTGTCCAACTTAGTAAGTTAATATAAAAACCACAATAAAGATTATGCTATCTTTCTTGATTTGACTGTTTTCCTTATCCTCCTTGATGAGTGACCTTAAGCTGTATTTCCCTTACTCAGCTGTTTGATGATGCAGTCACCTATGTGGTCTATGGATTACTAGCCTGGCCTTAAACAGAGGCTGTGGTGTAAGCAGGGGCCAACCAAAATTGGTAACTGCTTCTTAACCTGCCTCCCATCAGTATTTCCATCATGGTCCCAACTTGCTTAGCCTGGGCAGCCCCACAGCCCTCCTGATTTGCATTGTCCCATCTCAGCAGGAATTTGAAGTGGCTGGAAGCCTGCAGTGCCTGCAGATGTGTGGGGTGAGCTGAGTTCCAGTGTGTGTGTGTGTACTGCTGGAGAAGGCTGTGATCCTGTCCTCTCCATGGGCACTTGTCCTTGCTACTACCAGTAATGTTGGCAGAAGGGTTTTTTTCCTCATAAGTACGGGGTATACAGGTCTGGGTTAAAAGTATGTTAGGGCTATGTATAGTTTTACTTCCTTTGCCCAAAAATTGATACAGATTTGCTTCACTGTGTGGGTACACTAATGCTCTGGCAAGAGGAGCCTGGAGGAACAAATAGCTGTATGATAGGTCAGAGTGGAGATTAATGTCCCCTTATATTTCTGCTACGTAAAATTCCTGTGGCCTGCCCTGTAGCAGCGGCTCAACAAGCCCACTACGAAAGGACACCCTTCTCTACAGAGACAACTGGCAAACCGAATTACTGTCTGGGAGGGGGAAATCCTCTGGCAGTGCCACTACTGAAAATAAGCCACCTTGTGCATCCTTGTCACTGGAGCTGTAAACTGGGAACGAGCACAGCTCTAGTGATGCCAGGATTGCTCCCCTGCCCCCATCAGCCAAGCTTCCCCTTGCACCCCACACACCTTGCTCCTGCTGCTATTAAGTGTGCTTGTGCAGACTTCAATTTATTATGTCTTAATTATATGAGGCCTGCAAAGGTGGAGGAAGAAAGTAAGAAAAACCCATTTACAGCAGCTGGCTGATGTTGATAGAGGGGCACACCATACCCAGGCTGTACCATCAGCCCAAATTACAACGTGGTTATTACTGACCTTAGGCATAACGCCACATTCCAAGGGAAAATGTGAACCATGCCAGGCACCAACTTCCTGAAGCTTAATTAGGATTATGGAACAGTTCCACAGAACGGTTGTGATCTGAGAGGCAGCAGTTTTGAAAAGTACTTATCATCAGGTATGCCATTAAATGGGTTTATAATGAGGAAACGCATGAACTAACTACTATAGGAGATTTATGCAACAGAGCATTCTAATCTCTGCTGTTACTGATGCTTGTCTGTGTTCTTCATACTGGAAAGGCTCCTTCTTGTGGTCCTGGGGTTGTCATACTCTGGTGCACAAGGGTGTCTGCCTGCTTTAGTTCCCATGTGGAAATCTTTACCCCACTATTTAACATATCCCTTGCCTTCTGCTGGCATTAAACATCTAACAAACATCAGGCTCAGTCTGGAGCTCACCACTGCATTGCTCTGTTTTCTCTCTCCCATGTTTAATCTACAGTATAAACACACTGTAGAAAAAAACTCATTTCCAAAATGCAGACTGGGCTTCTTTGAAGAGTGCTGAAGAACACCCCATGCTCCCCCAAACAGCACAGGTAACATTTCACAGCTAACTGCCAAGCATGACCCATTCTGCCTCCATCTCCTGGGTCTCCTGTAGCTGGCCAGCAGTCTCTCCTGCCTGCACTGCTCTCCGAGGCCTGGGGGGCACAAGCAAAGGGACAACCATAGCCCCTCCTGGGCTGCTGTTCCAGGCTCTGCTCACAAAACCATTCCTGGGGTCCGGCTTTTAAAACAAAATCTTCATGAATGCCTGAAGCAAGGAAGGGAGATTGGAAAATATTTGACAGATTTCAGTAGCTGAACTCTAATCTCTTGCCTTTTGCACAGTTATCAAGAAGATGGTATCAAGACGACTGCCATGTAAAGCTTGCACCAAACTAAATCAAGCAGAAATTCCCAAGATTGCACTGGTGGAAAGAATTGTTGTAAAGAAAAAAAATGAATGACCTGAAAGACATGACTGGGTATGCACTGTTAAGTGTTTGGTGTTCTGTATGCGTATCTTGGATAAAGCTCAAAACCTGCACAACATTAAATGACTCCCCTTATGCCTCTAGTCAACAGTGCTGTGCCAGTGATTTCAGCTTGCATCCTCCTAATGCCTTTGGTAGCCTTGTTCTGCATAAACACCTCCCTTTTGTTACTGGACACCTGTAGGAGTGCAGGTGATGGGACCTCGTTTTTTCAGTATTGGCAGGAGATGCAGTGGGACAGGTAGTGGTGGCCTGAGAAGAGCCATAGGCCACTGGCCTTCACTGACTTTGACAAAAAGTTGCTGAGGTTGTGGCAGCCTGACTGCGGGAGGTGGTGCGAGAGGACCGGGCAGGTGACAGCCACGTCTCCCTGTGGGAGAAGGCAGGGCTGTGGCCACTGCACCAGCCATAAGGCAGTCAGGCTCTCTCCTTGTCCGCTGTGGCACTGCCAGGCAGAGCTGCCACCCCACAGTGATCCTCAGTCACCTTCCCCTTACCACAACCCAAGTGACATGAAAGTGCGGGAGCTCAATGAAACAGAGAAAGGCAGGGCCATGTGGACAATAAACAGTTTATTACCAATATGAACACAGATACTGTGATGCACTGACGTACCATTTTTTAATATTGTGATAACTCTGAGACAAACAACTTGTTGGCTGACAACTAAACATGTCTCTCTTTCTTCTGGTGATGCCTCAATAAGTTTCTGTTGGCAAAGGATCTTCATTTACATTGCAGACTACTAGTAAAATTACTTTGAAGTCATCTATCAAAAGCAAATGGTTCACATGTGTTCTTATCTACTACTAAAAAGAAAGGTAATACATTTAAATAAGCAAATACAAAATACAAAAAAGGCTGACAAATCCAATGTGCAGTGTCAGATGAAATCTAAAAAATCCAGAATTTAAAATTTAATAATCTTTAGATTAAGACTTTTAAAATGAAGCGAATCCAAGGCAGCAGCAAGCTTCAAAGTGTGCTGAGTCTGCTAATAAAAAGGGTGTAAGAACAAAGACAGTGCCGGTGTCCTCTCTCACCATCTTCCATGACCTTGGTACACTTAGAAATGATCCGATCTTCCTAGCATTCTTAGTACCGTCCAAATGCTTTGCAATCATTATGTTGTACTGATTCTACTCAACTCCTGCCGTATGGCTAGAAAACCAAACCAAAAAGTTAGTGCATAATGTTATATCCAGTGTGATGGAAAATTCTAAGTACAGAGGTTGCAGAAAGTACACGCTGGTAGAAAGATGAGTGGAGGGTAAAAAGGATGAGTAAGGGTAAGCAGTCAGCTGTTGGCTTGCAAACTGCAGTACTACTTTAAGAAGTTGCATCTGTGGTGGCTGTGAATGCCTTATTTTGCACTGGAATGAACTAGGGAGGCTCTGAGGGCCAAGCTGCTGAGACGGAGCATTTGGGCAAGGGCTCTTCATCTGCAAACTGCCCTGAGGTTTTGTGAGCACACAGGTCTAGAGCAAGGGGACAGGGAATGGACTTTAGCTGTTTTAGTCTCCTCTTTTTCCCTTCTGTGTGACTCTAAGATGGGGAGTACAGTGGGTGGACATGCATCCTTCATATGCCCTAATGTGGGCTTCAAATAGCAGTTTCACTGTGCATTTCTATAATGGCCCTGAAAAATACCTTGTCGTATACTGCAGAGTGATTTATAAAGAAGTACTGATACATTTGGTACAGCTGCTGTATTTTTCAGTGAATTATAAAAATATGTGTCTATTTGGAAAGCTGTAATAAAATGAAAGTCTGAAATAGCTCTTCAAGCATAGGAAGCCTACAGATTTTTGGGAAGGATTTTCATTTAGCTACCTTTGTCCCCTCCTCATCCTGGACCTGTGTGACTGGCTAGTTACAAGATTTCACGCTTGCCGAATGTGATAAATCGATGTGCCATGGGCTGTGGGCAGGCCCTTTCTCACCCTCCCACCTGTGAGAAACACCAGCCTGCAAATTTCTCATAGATTGGTGGTAAAAATGCTCATCAATGGCATAATAAAGGATGTAAACATAATGTTATGGTCAGAGCTCAGATAAGGTAGATGCTTGTTCTTCAAATGTGTGTATAAATCAGAGCTGCTCAGAGAAGTCTGAAAACACCAGGGAGCTCTCTGCAGTTCCTATCATCTTATCTATGGGAAATTAGTCATAAAGATGAGAAAAATAATAATTTTTCTCTTTCTTACCATCAATTATCTCCTCTTTCACTTTGTGTAACTCTCTTACAACTTCCTCCAATATTTCCTGATGAGACAAAACACAAGTCAGCTGCTCAGAATTTCCTTCTAACTGGTGGAAGAAAATGCAAGTTTAACATGGTTGTGCTTGTCCCCCGCCTCCGCTGCTGATCAGAGCCTGGCACTACTAACAGCTACGTCTGCACTCCCAGGCATGGATGCAGAAGATGCTGGCATATTTATTTGCACATTTCCGAACAGACATATTGTTGAAATAGCAGTGAGATTGTGCTTTCTTGCTGCTCACCAGCTAGCCCTTCTCTAGGCACCTAGTTATAGAGGAAATCAGAAGACTGAACAGCTGTTTTGCTTGTACAGCGCATGCATGGGGGAAAATGGGTAGCTCATCAAATCTCTTAAATGCAAATGATGTTTTCACTCACCTGTTTCATTCGATCAAAATCTAAGGCATCCATAGCCACATCATTGCTGCTGCTCACTGGCTTCATCCTTGAGAAATGGAGGAAGAGCATAAAAAACCCAGTCAGTTCCTTGCAATGCATGCTAAGATACACCCACCCACCCCAGAGCAGAAGCACCTGTGTTTGAATGCTGGACAGAAGGCTTCCTATCGTGCTGCTCAGGAGCATTTGGCAGCCAGGGAGCAGCACTGCTCCCGTATGCACAACCTGACCCTCAGAGATGCTGTGAAATTTCTTCCATTGCAGACATATTGGAGGGAGCACAAAGGATGAATTGAAACAACTTTTTGGTTTTTTTTGGTGTTGGGAATCTGAATGATTTCAGACTAGAAAATGCTGAGGGGATAAAGCCTGTTGAACAAGAACTCTTATTATGGCATTTGCAATATGCAAGGTAGATGTCTGGCTTTCTTTCACAGTCTGTTTCCTGTACAGCAATCCTCTCTTGGCAACATGAGGCTTTAACTGGGAGCTAAAGTAATAGTAGATTACAGGCTAGAAAAACATTACAGGGAAAATAACAACCCACTAATCCTTTCTCTGGAAGACCTGACTTAGTCAAGTGTGGCTTGCTGATAGCGTTATGTATCACAGTCACTTTTTATTGACCCAGAAACAAAACCATTCTGGCCTTAATGACTAGTACACGTGAGTGTTATCAGTCTTCCAGCATGCTATTAGTCAGTGGGCTGAACTCTGATGACATCTGATGAAATAAATTAAGGAAGCAGAAGCTGCTTGCCTTTCTCTTTTAATCAGTAACTCTAAATCATTTAAAAAAACTAACTATGCTGTACAAAGGCTTCAAATAACTTTGCCATCATCTTTGAGCCCAAACTGGGGACTGGCAGAGATACTTCTGCTCCTGACAGTTGCTTTGTCTTGCACGCCTTTCTTGGGAAGCCTTGACGAGTGTCCTACCATCACACAGCTAAGCTGGGAGTTAAGACAGATAAAAATGCCATCAAACTGATCAGGAACAGAAACAGGTCACCACCAAGAGCTTTAGAAACCTGCCTCGCTTCCCCCAGAGAAATCTTTTCAAGCAAGCACTACTACTACTGAGTACTACTCCAGGTTCTAAATTAGGAAAGCATTTTCTCCTACTGAATTCCTCCTCCCAGGATGGAATAGCATTATAGGAGACAGCTAGCAAAACACGATGGCTGCTTTCAATAGTCCACATTTCATTCCCATTTGCAAGGAGAAAGAATGGTCTTCCTATATCTATTTGAAACTCATATATTTCCTAGAACCAACATGTTCCATTGGTTTTAAGAGGGCTGGTGGAATTATATTTTGCTATAGTAACACTGATGCATCCCTCTGAATGGGTAGGGCATGTTACAGCATTTTTAACACAGCAGTAAGAATGTGCAGATAGTTGCCATTGGCAACTTTCTCTCTCCAGACTATCAGCACTGTCGTATACCTAATCATGTAAAATTTTACATCTCTTTGCAGCAAATACTCAACATATATGAGCCTGTGTTCCACCTCCCTACTCAGCTTGTCTATCCATCTCAGTGCCCAGTTACACTGGGTGGTCCTTGACCAGTGCTGAAAGCACTCATCTCTTTAGCTGTCCAGATCAAACTTTATCTCAACCTCCATGAGTAAAAATATGGGTGCTGATCCTGCAGTGTGGCTCTTCTGACAGGACTTCTGGAGTCCTACTTTAGGTTTCTTGGCTTTTGACACCTGCTAGTTTTTGTACCTCAGATGTCGACTGCCCTGTGCCTTTTTACAGCTTGATCTTATTGATTTACTGCACCAAGCTTTGCTCTCCTTTTTTATGCACCCACTGCAGTTGCATAGGTGGAAGAGTAACTTCCCTTATCCCAACTGCAGGCTCTTCAGATAATTTCTGCTTTTGCATTTCAATGTCTGTAGAGGTTGGGCAATGAAAACTTCACCTATTGGCAGAGTCATCCTGAAACTGCTGTGGAAAGATGCTCCAGAACCTGCCTTCCATGTGGCACAGCGCTGCCAAGCCTGTGTCTCTGATTTATACACAGGGATGGTTTAAGTGCTTGCTTCGGTGTGATTAACATCTGTGATGCCTATGCCCAAGTGAGCAGGGGGCTGTTTCCATGGAACAAGCCTTTGACACGACACACTCTACCTTCACACTTTGTGCAGCGACAGACAAAGCAGATTGTAAGAGAATGAACAGAAGATCTGAGAAGAGGACAAACATTAGTGCTGAATGATGGGATTAGCCAAAGGACAAGCCAAGACAGTTATGAAGCCAGGCTGTTAGCCAGTACCTAGAAGACACGTGGGATTGTGTGGGGCTCTTAGCTTCACAGCTCTTCACCACTGATGGATTTCTACAGCAATGGAATGAAACAAGACATGAGTTGTGCACATGCCACAGGGACAGCATGGCCATCCCCACTGCTGGCCAGCCACAGGGACACCCTATGCAGCTCACCTAGACAGTAATGAAGATACAGGCTTTTCAACAGAATTGCTCCTTTCCCATGGCTTCTTCCCAGAGTCTGAAAAACAAAAAGTTATTTTATTATTTTGCTCTAATGATAAAAATGTCCTGAAGTTGACTGTCTTATACAACTGCTTTCATTCAGTGAAGATGAGTGACTTGGAAAGAAGGAAAGTGGGACTGCTGAATGAGTGCAGTTGCCTACGTTATAGGGAAAACACTGACAAAAATCTGCTTAGTGATCCCTTTAATTAGGGTCTGGATAGTTAAACAGTACTAAAAAGACATGGGACTGGAACCGTAGGAGGAAAAGCATAAATCACTCCTATTAGGAAACATAGGCTAATTGCACCAAGGCTTACTTTATTCAGTACAATACTTATTTATATTTTAAATTAAGAAGTCTTGGTTTTCTGTCTGCATAGTTGGCAGAAAATGTGGGTGTATCTAAGAAAAGGGCAGTGAGACCCCACTATGCAAATCTCCACAGAGAATTTAATGTTGACTAACTCACAGAACATTCCCAAAAGCTGCACTACATAACCCTTGTTACTGAAAGTGCTTACTGTGGTCCCAATCTCCTCCTAAAATGAAATGAACTATTTCAGACACTTGAGTAACATACAGCTTTATATACAAGGATTTGCTCCTCTGTGAGGTCCTAAAAAGCCCTTTAAAAGAATTATGGGGAACTCCCAAGGAAATTTCTAGATCTTGTTCCTCATTTATATGCACCTTTCTCCTGGCTTCTTCTCCTTCCCTTGCAAAGCACACAAGTCATGGCTTGGTTCCAAAAGGAAGCTGGAATGGCTAAATGCTCGTTCCCTTGGGAGAGATTTCTTTCAGCATGCATGAAAGCCAAGACTGACGCAAGCATGAATGTGACTGCAGCTCATCTACACAGATATGGTTATTTCAATTCATTGTACGATAAATATATTTTGGGGGCTCCTTAATTCCATCTAGTAACTCTCAGGATCAGCCTTATTGCAACAAGCTACTAGGTTAAGGAAGGATAGCAGTTTGAGATCCAAACCTCAACTGTATTGGTCAGGACATCTACACTACGAAAAGTAAAATAATACAGCTTTTTTCTCATAGAAGATTTAGGTGCACAATGTTGAAGACACAGATCCTCAGCTACATGACTGTTCTCCATTAACTAAACTGGTTGTATTGCAATTTTCTTGGCTGTGAAACTTATAAAGTCATAATATCTTGCTAACTACAGTTTTTAAAACAATAACTTTTTTCTGTTAGTTACTGCTGCTGCACTCAGAAGTAGGTCCATGAGTCCAGTCTAAAGGTGGCACAGAAGATTAGATTAAGAAGACAATTACAACACTAGTAGTTCAGCTTAATACCTGATGAATTTTGCTGCTGCTGGGCAGAGCCTCGTGTACTGGTTGAAGGAGAGGTGCTAGCATCATCCTACAAAGAGGAAAACAGGACATTACTGAATTTTGGAGATGAAGTGCAGAGTCCTCTTCTACTCTGGAGACCAGCTGCAGCACATGTGGTACAAAAGCAAGTTTTCTCCAACCATATCCAGCAGGCACTGCTGCCAAGGTATGGGTTCAAGGCCGTTTAACTTTTCTCTCCCTTTAGAATAGCAAAATACATCCTTTTTATTTTAGCTAATATGGACACCTTCTCAAGATTACACTCATTGTTATCTCTATATACCAAACCACGCTGAACCACTCTAAAGTGCTGTCTGCTGTTGCCTAAATACAAACCATCCATTCCCCAAATTTAGAAACTCTCCGAGATATGGAAACTATGTCTTACGAAGGAACAGTAGCTCAGATCCCAGCCTTCCAGCCCAGGACAGCCACTGGTATGAGTGAGAGGAGCCCAGGTACTAGCAGAATGTAACTAAATCAATCAGTACTCCTTTTAAGTTGAAGATTAAACACTTACCACAGATTTGGACTCTTTTATCTTGGATTTATGTGTGACAGATCATAAACTATTCATCTATATGTTTGAAATGACAGTACTATTTAGCAGCCCTCAGAACATGCTCAGCATTAGTTATGCATTGTAAAATGGAATTGCACCCAGTTTGATAGAAGATATCCTGACTACAAAATACACTAGAGATACAAATTAGATGCACTCTAAAACACATTTTTAAAAGGTTAGGTGTTATCAAAAAGTTTGATTTGGGATACAAACTAATGTAGAGCTTCAAGGAGAGAGAAGAAGGGACAGAAAGACAGAAGAGGCTGAATAGTTAGGAGCTAAATGATGCCTTTCATCTCCAGGTGTATGGTTCAAAATCAGCTTTGGAGCAAGATTAAGAGCAATGGTTGCATAGTGGGTTCAACAGGCAAATTCCATGCTTGAAGCATCCCTTGAGGAACATATGAAAAATAGCTGCATTTCTCCCGAAACAGTGCAAAGTGCTTTTTCCTGCTCTTGCTACAAACTTTTCAGCCTGGGGCAAGACCTACATTTTCTGAATGGATTTCCTACTGAGTAGCTGTTACTTTGTCTTTGCGGGGAATATCTCTATATTGGCAATATGAGGCACACACAATGCTTTATGAACTTGCAGCCATGGCAGAAAGCCTTCATGAGGGTACTGGCTAGCAACAAGAATGCTGAATAAGCAGCAGATCAGAAAAGCACCACACTGGAAGGGACACAGTGCCAATCCTGTCTTCTCTTGAAACAGAAAGATCTTCCATGCTTTACCAGTTCAAAGGGTAGAAAAGCATTTCATCTGCATGTTGAACTCAAAATTGCTGCATCTAGTTCAGTCTACAGACTGCATCAAATAAAACCTCCAGTGTATTTGCTTTTGTGGATAATACACTGACAGAATAGTTAAAATAAAAATGAATCAAAGTTCCCTGAAGTTGTCTAAAATCTATCTCATTTTCATGTAGGTATCAGGAACGCATGTTTTGACTTTTGAATGGTCTAATGGTTAATATACTGTTTCCCCTTCATCCCCCCCAGACATGTTCTTCATGCACTCTGGTCTGAAGTGAGCTGATTCTCACTTTGCATGGAGGCTGGCAATCCGAAATTACACCACATGGTTGATGATTCACTTCAACTTAGCTGAAGCCTCAGATGTTAAATAAGAAACATGAACTTGATCTCAAGCTGACTTGACAGAAGGTTCAGTGCATCTTCTTACAGAGCAGGAATCTACGACTGCTTACAACATTTGAATCAGACCATCAGAAAATGCCTTGTTTGGGCGATACCTCGCCTATGAATAAAGTGACAATTCCTGTTTATAGGGCGCTGTTCCCAGGAAAGGTGGAAGCAGTTACATTCAGCACATCTATTCCTGGATCACACACACACACACTTTGGGTTACAAGGAGTTTGCAAGAGCACAACAGTGAGGAGTCTTTCACTTACGTTTTGGCTTTCCTCTTCCTTTTTGTCAGCTGGCTTGTCTGACTGCGACGCTGCTTTCCTCCTTTGCAAAGGAACATGAGAGAGGACACACAGTCAACCCTCTAGAAACACATCCACGTGGGAAGACTGATTCAGGCTTTGGTGGGAGTTACCATTTATATAGTTCATCCTAGGGAATGGTTGGATGTGTTTGGTTGTGTAGGACTGGGGGGTGGAGGTGAGGAATCCAGTCCCCAGCGATACAACTCAGGGAGGGGGCAATATTATGAGGCAGTGTTTAACAGAGGAACACAGGGTGCAGAGCACAAGGAAATGTGTTCAAGTGGAGGAAGGAAGCATAGCTGGGTATGAAATTGGGTGAGAAAGTCATGGCTTTTCCCCAGGGCTCTGGAAGTTGTGGCTCCTGGGTCCTACATAGGAGCAACAATTCAACACCCCAATTCAGGGGTTTCTGAGGACCAACCATCCCCCCTCTCCCCTTCCAGGTGGCTCAGCTGGGTATTGCAGTGATGACACTGTTCTCAGCCGGCTCCAATACCAGTTTGTCACCTGTCCTATATTCCACATCCCCAGTTCCACTCAGAGAAAGGGCTGTGGCAGTGCTCCCACATGATGGGAAGACTCTCAAAAAAGCCCTCCAACCCAGGTCCACCCTCACTGGGAGAGATCAGGCATCAGTTCTGCTCAGCTAAGACTCCAAGGGGAAAAGGCTCTAGCTGGAGACCAGGAGTCAGGAAACAAGCCCAACTACCTGTGTCTTCAACTGAATGATGGAAGATTATTGTCATCTGAAATCCAATTCAAAGGCAGCAAAGTTCCTGAGCCCTGTAGTCCCATGACCAGCACTGCTGTGGTGCCCACAGAAGCTGAGTGAGGACATGAGACCCACAGTCATTTCTGCTTCCCAAGGAGAGGCAAAACTCTCTGAGAAGTGGCAAAGAGCTGCGATCCATCCACTGGGGAAACTGGACATGAAAGTAAACAAAGATGTTGGTTGTTTATTTTTGAAAAATGCATTGTAAAAATTCTTGGGTGTTAGACACACTGGCTGATGAAGACAAATCCAAATTCTTGATTTTCAAGCCCACCTTAGGGTCTATACAGTACCCTGATGCGCCAGCTGCTGATGCTCTAGACATCCAATTTCCCATTTTAGACAATTAGGAGAACTGAAGCTCAAGTCTCCATACAGATTTTGGTTGTGCTGAACTTTACCCTTATCCACTTGTGAACACTACCCTTAGCAGATGCTTTTTAAAACACCAATATGACAAGTTTTTCATTTAGTCTTGCTTCTGAAGTGAGCAAAATTCATCTTACAGAACAAAAAAATCCCAAGTGGCACTAAGAAAGGCTTCTGAGAAGAGCCTTACTGGATACAAAACTTGGAGGATTTGATGAAAAGCTGACAATAAAAAACCAGACAGGAGTACATGTCTGTAGGACACAGTGATCTGTTTGAATTAGTTCCAGATATTCAACTGCATGAATAATTTTATTAGATCAGTAATAATTTTTGTAGCCTTTCCCTAATATTTACTTGACTCTTTTAACAAAAAAAAAAAGTTTTAAATATTACAAATCTAGGTGAGAGAAATATTTGCCAAGGTGAGAGACCAGTGTTAGATTTATGTCCTACAACAAACTTAACCGGGCTGGAAATGACAGTGGTTTGTGAGTTCATTATTGTGTTTGCACTTCAATCCTGAGGCAAAGGGCTGCTCTCAGGGGGCCCACTAAATCTAGGTATTTTATAGCATCTGAGCTCTCAGAAGTGTTTTCCTCAGTTACTTACTGAGCATTAGTCATAGTCCCTGTTTCTGAGCATGGGGTTTACTGCTCAAAAAAGGGCCCCTGAGATCCCATACTCATTACTCTGTGATTTCTGTATTGAACATGCTCAGTTTAAAAAAGCACTTTTTTAACCTCCTAGTAAGACTAGGTAAGTAAGGTAGGTAAGAACAACCTGAAACACAGTGCCAGCTTCTTCCTTTCTCTATATCATCACACATATAAAGGAGTTTGCAGCCAAAAGAAGTCTTCCCAGTATCAGTTTAACATCATGTGCCCAGATTGCACCCTTGACTGACACTTGCATATTTCCAACTACTTCCATGGCTTTGTGAGGCAAAATTTAGGGGACAATTCCATTGCTGTCAACTCCCTGGGAAAGTATTTGCAGCTCAGTTATTTTCAGAATAGAGGCAGCAGAGTGCTCATGGGAGTGCGAGTGCTTTTTTTAAGATATCAGGGGAATTTGACCCTGAATACCTGAAGACACGAGATCCTACTGCCAAGAGCCATACTGGAGTGCACCTGAGACTAGAACCACACAAGAGTGTACAATTTCTGTATCCAAACATATGAGATGTCCATTCAGCTTGCTTGCTTGAACAGAGCTAGTTGCCCCAACATCTAGTCACCAAACCTTACTTCACTTACAGCCAACTCCTTGATATGGAGCAGCCCAAGAACCAGTAAAAAGCTATTAAAAGCTGTCAAGGTGTTTTGATTCTGAAAAGAAAGAAAATTATCTATTTGCTGCTTTATACTGCTGGGAACTTTTTAGAGTGTTGTGTACTTATTTAATACTTTTCAAAGGATTACATCTAAAGTCCATGTTCATAATTCCTTCTGAAATGAACAGGACATGGAGGAAAGTTGGAATCAGATCCTTTGAGCTGGGAACTGTTCTTATACTAGACATTATTTAAAAACTCCATCTCTGCGCACTCTACAACTGCACCTACCATTTTATTCATCTGTTTCTTTCACTATTCATAAGTTAAAAAAATTTAGATCTAAAAATAAAGCATCTAACACTAGAAACTTGGGAATCTGACACAACGTTACTGATAGAGTCGGGGAAAAGAGATAAAAAAATAATTGGAAAAATTGAGTGCCTTTTAACAGCTAGTAGCTTGATTCAGCACAACTTGCTTTAGTGGAGAATCACAGAATCATAGAATCATAGAATCATAGAATGAACTGGGTTGGAAGAGACCTCCGAGATCATCAAGTCCAACCCTTGATCCAACACCACTGTGATTACTAGATCATGGCACTAAGTGCCACATCCAGTCTCATCTTAAAAACCTCCAGGGATGCTGAATCCACCACCTCTCTGGGCAGGCCATTCCAATGCCTGATTACTCTCTTTGTAAAGAATTTCTTCCTAATATGGCTAGCCTGTCTGAAACACACTGAAAATCAATAATAGTTTACCTACCAAAGTGTTGTCCTTTTATTGCCACTGTGTTTTTTATTTTTGGGCTCAACATCCTGAATGTACTGAATAAAGAATGATTTGTCTAAGTTCCTTTCATAGTTTACTCTTACTGAAAACAGTAACTTTGAAATAGATCTAGTAAAATGGCAAAACCCCAGAGGATATATTTATCACCATCTTTGAAGGCTGCCACGCTACAGGATCTGCTACAGCAGCTACACCCCACCAGGTACTATTGCTGCAACACCTTTCATATTAAAGGTCAGGCAATACTGGCATCCAGCATCTATGCAGGACCTGTCAAATTGCAAAGAAGCACCGAAGTGACCCACAGCTAACCCAAAATAACAGCACTTTGTTCCACAGTTTGCTGCAGATCTCAAAGGGCTTACTTGAAGTGTAAGAGCAAACCTTTTTGCCAGTAATTTATTCATTTCTTCCATTAGTCCTCCTCCGCCTCCTCCGCTACTTGTTCGATTGGCATCGCTCTTAGAGACCCCACTGGGGCTGGACCCTCCTGAACCATCTTCTGGCTTAAGACAGAAATCAACATTGGAATTAATGAATGGTTTGTTTCACAACCACGCCCTTAATGATGAGTTTTCCTCAGTATTAGGAACAGTGATCACAATCACAGCTTGAAACCAGAGATAGGATGTGTTCTGCCTTGGGGAGAAGACCCACATGAACCTTACTAAAACCAAGAAAGGTCTGGGTGAGGCAAATATATGGCCAAATGATGAAAGAACCCACAGTGTTTTTTGTTCATGATTTATGATTATGTGTGGTTAAGCAACCCTTACCTAAGTGGACACCTCCTGACATGAGGCCTCAACAGTCCACACCGGTTTTTGTAAGCATAGTATAGCTTTAACCTCTTATAACAACTGAAAATACTAATAAATAGTGCAATGGTGGACTTCGCCAAAGTAATGACATCCTGGCAATTTTCTGAAGAGCGCAAACTCTACCAAACTATTCCTGCTCAGCTTTATTTTCACTGCAAACTCACATTTAAAAGTCCACCCAATGGTCAGCTGGAGCGTGTTTCACCACGTTTCACACTGGATTTGCAGACCATTACACCAAGCTGTGCCAGGCTTTCCCACAGCAGAGAAGAGCCCATCGGGGAGTCCCAGTGCCACCTCCTTACCCGTTGAACTCTCCTTAGTTTGGCACCAGCCAGAGCTGCTGCGAGCCCTGACACTGACGCATCTTCAGTGCCAGCCCCTTGGCCGGCGCCCGCTGGCAGCGGGGGCGGTGGGGGGGGCGCAGCTCCCATGGGTGGCGGAGGGACTGGGGGGGGTGGCGGAGGCGGGGGCCCCCCAGATGAAGCAGGGATCACGGCAGCACCACTGGGGTGACCAGGTGGAAGTGTTGGGCCTGAAATGCAGAGAACTGGAATTAGATGTGAAGCACGAACTCCTCCAGCACATGGACAAGGTCACGTTCCCACTCCCAAGGCCACGACCTGACTGCAGGATGAGTGATCAGTTCAAGGAAGCACCATGCAAGTGGAAGAATGGGAAATGGTGTTTGTATCAATGGTCAGTCAGCTACAGTTGTGTCCTCCTGCAAGACCCTGTCACTGACAAACTAGCCTTTTCCCTCCTCTTCTCCATGGCTGGGCTAGTGTTTTATTCTGTGTTGAAATGAAATCATGGACAACGCTTCTCAATCCATAAGCGGCATCTTGTTCTGCTTCTCCCATAGCTTTCTATATGGAGATAATAAACGGCATCAGCAAACTCCATGGACTTTGGTTAACATCAGCTTTTCATGAGAATCATGGGTTACAGCGGCACATCCTCCCTTCTGTCCAGCAGAAGGTGAGTGGCCTCAGCCAGTTTTGTAAAATAACCAGGGGAGATTCCAGCTCCAAACACCTTGAGGTGCAGCAAATCTCCTCACAGCAGCGGCCTGTTGGACGGGCTGATGGTGGTAACTCCATTGCAGTGTTTTACCTGTCTGTAAAAGGTCAGCTGAACAAATACACCTCCCCAAGGGTATTTCCCTGTGCACGCTGTCAGAACAGGCTACTCCTGGTACAAAATCATAGGTTCAGTTGCTCAGTAAGTGTTATTTTGAAAGACAGGTGGGTTTTGACTGAGAAACATTTGGAAACTGTATTTAACATTAACAGCCTGTTTTTCTTCTTGTCTAGGTTTTCTTACAATACTGCCTTATTTATGTGGTTACTTCTGCCATTATTTCACACTCCTAATTCCATTCTTGAAATGAACCATAGCTGCTATTAGAAATACTTTAAACATTTCAAGCCCTCTTTCGTTCATGAACATAATAGCTTGTAATTCATTGTGGGTACAGTTAATTGTAATTGCAAAAATACACCCACCTAATTAGAGGCCAGCCTCAGGCAAAAATTGAACTGAGTCAAAATAAGGGACTAATGTGAGTCTAAAATAACTTTACTGAACTAAGTGAATTTCAAGGACTTATATCAGCTGAAGGACTGAGCCTCCCGTGGTTACAGTAATAATTTTAAAAGAAAGTGAATGGAAATGCCTTATTTTTCTTCCTTTTCTAGGCACATCACTTTAGCATTATATGTGGTTACAAACATGAATAGATCCAAGTCACAGAACATATACTCTGAATTGCAAATAGGCATTGCTTGCAAATGTTCTGACTCTGCAGGCTTTAGGTAGGCACTAGAAATGAAGACCATATGCAAAGTGGGCAGACCCAAGCTCTTGATCTCCCTTCAATGAAAAATGTTTGCTGGAATAGTTACAGTGACGGGCCCACAACTATAAATGCAGTTTATGCCAGGAAGAGACTTTCTAGAAATAAATAAATTGCACAAGCACAAGGGATTCTGGGTAACAAACAAAATCCATGTTCTATCTTTTGCTGGTAACAGAAATACCAGTTAAGAAAAAGAGTAAAAATCACAACCTCTACCAATATTCCTACACAGACAAGAAGTCTACCAAAGACCTGGCCTCCAGAAGAGACTTCAGAAGAGCACATCTGCTACGTTTGGACCAGCTGAAAATAGGTACTATATGAAGCTCTTTGAAGCAACTTGCTGAATGACAAAACTCTCCCTCTGGCCTAATACAGTAGGAACATGCATTGCAACAACCCAGCTGTAGGGTCCTGGCCCTGTAATTTTTATTTTTCACCTGGTCCCTGGACCAGTTCTGAGTGATTTTGATACTTTTCCACCTCAGTTTCAGGAATCACACACAGGAGGAGTAGCTTTGGGTCTCTCAGCCCTTTTTCTAATGGTTACAGGCAGTGCCAACAGGGCTTTTAAACCAGCTGACAGCTAAGGCTTTACACAGGTCACAACTCACTCAAAAGCAGTACTTACTCAAGTGGGCAATGGCTGATGATGTCATGTAAGGAGGGGTCCTCCTGGGCATAGCCACCTCAGACACAGCAGCGTGGGGGGGAGGCAATGGAAAACAGTGTGACATGGGCTGACACCACTGCTGTGGAGGACAAGATGATGGATGGGAGGATGGGGAAGGAGCCTGGCCAGAGGAGCTAGGGGGGCTGGTGATGGTGGGCAGCAGGGAGCAGGGGGCAGGTCCTAGGTGTGGAAAGAAGGACCCATCCACACTTTTCACCTGGGCTCTGGAGGGGCCTAAAGCAATTCGTTCTTCAGGGTGGCCATTGAGGGGTACATTTGCTGAGGTGTCCTGGCCTGCTTTATCTGTGGGTCCCTTGACCCTGTCAGGTGGGACAGGAATTGCAGGCAGGATGGTGGGGCCACATGGCTGCAGGACGTCATCCCTCTGCAGGGATGGTGCATTTGTGGCAGAGGGAGCAGAATACCCAGGAGAGCATGAAAGAGCAGAGCCCCTGAGAGGCTGGCAAGAGGCAAAGGGAAAGTGGGAAGGAGGGAGAGGCAGTGGAGACAGCGAGGTTCGTCTGATGCCTGGCATTACAGTCCTGCCGTTTGGGCAGGATAAAGGGGAGGAACCTGGGGCTGTTGGCAGCTCAGAGGCTGAGTGCCTGTGCAGGAATTGCGGGGGCTCTCTGGCTCTCTGCCGGGATATGAAAGGGGATTGACTAGCGGGCTCAGGGACAACAGGTGCTGAAGAGACAGTGCTGGCATGAGGTAGTGGGGGGAGCACAACACCAGAGGCAGGAGCACCACAGTTACTGGAAGTGGAAGGAGGAGACCGAGGCTGAGAGAGAGGAGAGCACAGGCTTAAGTGAAGGGTGGAAACTAAAAGAACAGAAAAGACAAATGAAAAGAATAAGGTGGGTATGCAGCAAGGAATGAAACCAAGGCAAAGTGGAACGGAGAAAAAGGAACCGTGAAGTAAACGCAAACAGAAACTCAAACAAAGCAAAGAGGAGATGGTGCAGGCACCAGCTTGGGGATTTCCAGCCCTCAGCAGAACTGGAGGGGTGTGTGGAGCAGCACCCTGGCAGCACGGGATGGGCTGCATGCTCTGGTGCCAGTGAGGCTCCTCCAAGCCCCACGTGAATCTGAGTCAGGATCACGAGCATCACCTTTGCACCAGGGACAGCTGCAAGGGATATGCTGAACACACAGGTGGCAACCTTGTAGCCAGAAAGGGGATAGCCAGCAGCTCCTAGGAGCCATGTCATGCTCCTTGTGTCTGCCAGGGCAGGATTTTGGCTAAGTTCCTTATGCAGAATAGCACACTAACTTCTGCTGAAAGAGGAGTCCAACTTTTTCTGTTGCTGAAGATAGGTGTGTATGTTTGAGCTCGTTTCAAGTCAAAAACTAAAAAGTTTTAACAGCTGAGGAGAACCATTTCACTTATGTGACCAGATTAACTGAAGAAACTTGCCCAAAACCAAAGCCCAAACACAAGATGGCCATCTTGGCTTCATTGTTGTGCCTCCTTTCAGAGAGACAAATCTATATTTTGTAGTTATAAACTATTCCTGTCATCTCTCAGTTTAGTGCAACTTAATATGCTATAAAGGATTTTCATAAGCTCATTAAATATATATACATATTTTCCATTAAGCTCACAGAAGACTCCTCACTTCATGATCACAAATCCCCACTGATGAGCATCTAGAGCTTTGTTTTCCTTTGTGCTGTAGTTTGCTTTGTGCTGCAGAATGATGTGGGGTGCCTGAGCATATCCAGCACTTCAACCCCTTTGTGCTGGCACCCCTTGGAAACACAGAGTCACTCTTGCAGTGGCTGTGCTACCTGCTCTCCTCATGGGTGTGGAAGAATCATGGCCAGGCCCCCTTGGCACAGCTAAAATGCCCCTCAGCTGTATAAGTTTTGCCAAGTGCAACACCTGCCTAGCTCCACCTGCACATCCCAGACTTGAGCCTGTGCAAAGTAACACAACCATGCCCAAATACATGTAAGTCTCTAGCTGAAAATGCTTTAAAATCTATTCATAACTAACCACTTTTAGCAGTCTAGCTCCTGTATAGCACCCCACAAATCCCAACAACAGCAAGAGGAGATGATACAATCAGGGAGAGACTGTATCTGCTTAATTTGATACATGCCTGTGGTAGAGGTTCTTCTTTCCAGAGATTCCTGGCGCTGTTGCTGTTGCTCCATCACTTGTCTAAAACAGCAATGAAAAAAACCCCTTGGTCATTATGTATTCTTTATAATTTTGAGTGAGAGCTTTATACCCTGAGAAGCACTCGAGCTGTACATCTTGGGTGAGATTCTGATCCCATGAAATGGAGGTGGGTCTCATTTCACTTGCCCTGGCTCAGCAGTGCCATTTCACACATCGGGGAAGCTTAACCAGGACATTGCCCCACATGCACCACACACTGCAGGGGTTGGTTGATCCATTTAGGATAACTTCTCAATGGCTCTGCACAAGGAATAGTCAGTGCCCAAGGCCCAGGAGAGCACAGCAACCACACATGCCACTAACTTGAAGTGTATGAGCATTGCAAGGAAAGAGTGAGTGGCACCTCACACAAAAGCATAGAACCCTTAATTGGGTAAGGTTGGAGGGGGACCACTGGAGGCCATCTAGTCCAAGCACCCTGCTCAAACAGGGTCTCCTGGAAAATGTTACTCAGGCTTGCATCCAGACAGCTTTACATCATCTCCAGGGAAGGAAATATTGAAAACGACATAATCCTGAATCTTTTATGGATCAGGAGCCCAAAGCACTTGTAGTGAGAATGAATACATAGCAAAGCTTGATCTGTATTTTGGTGGGGACTGTACAAAGCCTCTGTCATCCAGGTGCACATCCAAGCCCTTTCTGGCACTGGCCAGTCTGGCTGACAGCCCCAACACAGTTTCCTCTGTGCCACCAGCACCCCCATCAGCACCCCCCACCGCCGTGCTTCCTCTGCAAATATCGATCACAACACTGCACCGCTGCTTTTTTGGCACCTTTGCCCCCAGGAGCTGCCAGCTCCAGGGCCTGGTGTCTCCGTGGGGAAAGGCTTGGCAGAGGCGCTGGTCCGCAGGGATGTGCAGTTCCAAGGGCCCGGCAGCAGAGGTCTGCTCTCGCACGCTGGAGCGCTCCCTGACCCTGCCACAAACCCACCCTCACTTTGCTCTGCTTTAAAAGACTGATAGCTAAAACCCAGACTATTTGCCAGGCTTTTTGCCAACTGCATGGATACGGACTAAAGATTTCAACAATATTAAAACACAATTCTGAAATTACCTTGCTGAAGCACTTGGTAATAAAGTTTAGTACAATTTTCTTTCACAGTTTCTAGGTCAAGTTTGCCCTGAAGTTGTTTCATGCATATTTGGGCCAGTCTTAACTGCACAGTTTTCTTTTTTCTGCAACAGCTTTACTTTGTGGTATGTACAGTAAGGCAAGCTTGACTCTAAGCAACATTTCTATTTTGACTCCTTACACAATATTTTAGAGAGATCTCCCTGTTACATTTTTACTTGTACTTTGCAGACTCTGCAATGTTAAACAATTCTATCTTATTTATATAACAATAGAAGCTTTTTAAAGAAAAAAATAGTCCATAAAAATAAAGTTACACTATGTAGGAAAAAAAAAAGAATATCTTAATTTGCAAACCAAATTTCTCATATTTCAATTCTAGTTCAATACATGGGAAAGGAAACCCCATGATTTTGCTGTGGAGGGATCAATCCTAGACAGGTTTTATGCTCAGGATATGCCATCCAGGCAATTTCTAGAAAATTACAGGCATCTGAGAAAATTATCATAAATGCAAAGGCGAAACAGTTTTGAGAAAGTCTTAGTTGGTTGATTCAACCGGTTTCATTTAAGCTATGACACTTTAAACCAAACAAATAGAAATCTTTACTTCAATACACACCCTGGCTCTTCCTTGGTAGTTATGGGCTGAACAGATATGCAACAGGATCAATTGCACCGTCTTAATTTCAACTGTAAACACACTTACTAAGAATTTCCTAAGCACACTGTCCCCTACCTTAGCTTGGCATTTATTAGCGAAATTTGATGATGAACAACTTGACACATACGTTTTCCCAATTAAACCTGGGGGAAATTCTAGGTTTATCTAGAGAACAGACTTGGAAAACTCCAGTCTGACAGACCAGGAAAGAAATCCAGGTAAGACATGTCCAAGTCATTGGAGCTGCTTCACAACAGGTAGAGGTGTGGGGTGCTCCCCAAAACAAGGGTCAGCCACTGCCTCTTGAAGTCACTGGGGTTCATACTAGCCCTTTCTGCCCTTGGTCAGAAGCAGATTATATGTGCCAAATGCACCCTCCCACACATGCTAAAAGGAGAAGTTCTTAAACTCTTAGGAAGTCAAATTTATTCCAGTTGAACTAAATAAAGATTGGCACAAGGCTTACTTAAGGAGTATGCAAGGACTAAAGTACAAGAGAGTAAATTACACTCAGACTTAAAAATATATTCTTTTAACATTTGTGTAAAGGTCTCTAAAAAACCTTTTAAACAGACAAATTTTCATGGTAGATACCATAACAATTTCCTTTCCCGTTTATAAGACGCTAAAAAAAACCACCATAGGCCTAAAATTAGGTCCGCTCTATGCTTAAAGAATGCATCACCATAATTAAAGCTGAACATCCTCTAGTGCAGATACAATAATATCTAAGTGCATCTACTGGCATAGCTTATTCCACTCCAGCGAAGCAAAAGAAGCTCTCCCAGAACCATGTGCCCTGTAGTAGTCAAACAATATGTACCCAAAAGGCTCTTACTGTCTCTTAAGGAAAAGGAATAAATAAAATATTTTTATTCTAATGTAGTCAAGCTGTTCACACTTTAAATGTATAGAATAGACACCCAAATTTGAGGTCTGAATTACATATGGTCTGCAGAATCAGTGATTTTCACTGGTTAAAGGAAGAGCCGGATCAGGTCTTTCAGCCATGCAGTGGGACAGACAACATTGCCTGCCTCTGGTTGAGCAGGGGCTCTCTGACCTTCATGACAGCTCTGCTATCCTAAAGTAAATCTCACAAATCTCAGGTGAAATATCATCACTCACTGACCCACTTCTTAGTCATAGGTCCTACTAAATCTCAGGTCATTCACAGTTATTCATAAAGGCACAGGAAACGAATTTCCCTATAGTTTCCAGAAAGTTTAGTTCCTGGAGGAAGAAAGAGAGACCCCTAAGTACTTCCCAAGCAAAGTTTACATAGAGCTTCAGTTCATTTCACCCTTTAAAAGTCATTAAAGAATCATTAGCAATGATTACAAAACATTCAGAACTGCATGTTCCTCCAAGTAACAAACTAAGACTCTGATGTAGCCAATTAACTCACCTTCTCTGTGCTTCCATCTCATCTGGAGATGGACCATTCTGGACCTGGCGCTGGGCAGCTGGGCCTACAGGAAAAATGAGAGAATGCTATTAGGAAAGCAAATGTTACTGACTTTTTCAAAAAACAATGCTGCTCAGACTGCTTCTCCACCTTACTATGGCAGAAAGCCCCCAAGCATTATTGTCTTCTCTTGGCTTTATTTTTTTTTTCCTATTAGACAAATAGCCTCCTGTACCATTTTAGTCTCACTGGGAAAACCCAATGGCTAAATGTGGGAGCAGACTTGTCCAGAAACTTGGCACCATGGTAGATGTAGACTACATCCCTTGGTGATGGTGAAGACGTAGTGTTGCAAAAGATGTCCCACAGAAGGACAGTCCACCACTGGGCTGCATTTCTAGCTTTAACAAGGTTCACATCTATCTCTCATGCTTGCACAGAAATTCAGCCACCTTGCTGAGTTTGTGAGCATAGGTGCTAACTAGTGCTGTTCTGATGCTCAGCCAGGATCAAGAAGCTACCTGATGGTGCAAAGAGATGCAAAATTAAACAAGCATTTTACAAAGGTGGTTTCCCTTTTAACAATGCTGTTGATCTTCTGCTTCTGCAGGATCCACATCCAGCTGAGCTTTCACTGTCATTCACCAACAAAAGTCAATTACACAAAGCACATTTAAGTCACATCTCCTCTCTTGATTCATCATTTAATCTCTGGTTTTGGACATTTATTCTAGTACATCGATGCTACCTGCCATTTTCAGAAAGAAATAATTATTCTGAACATAAAAGTAACTGTTGGAAACATAAGCTGTGTTGGTCTTGCATTTATTGGAAGGAGGATTGTTCCATTGATTTGAGGAGATTGGTTTCAACTGGGACTAAACAGATAGGAGTTCTATTAAATTCAACAACAATTTTTCTGATAAACTGAGAAGTTCAGTTATATGCAGGAAATTATTATGTCTACCTTGTTTTTTCATTTTCAAATGTAAAATTTCATCCTTTTAAAAGTTATCCAGTGAGAAAATCAGAATGAAACACTTACAAACCTAAATATGTCATTCTCAAATTGTTAAGGGTATTTATCTCTATTTTCTTTGTAAGTTTCTGCCAGGCTGAATGTCATCTGAAAACCAATTTAGAAAGTATGATTGCGTGAAAACAGGAAAGATGGCAGAAATGCATCACAGTCAGAAATTCCAGAGTCTTGACTGATCCTGAGGAAATTGTGCATATTTGTGAAATGTGTTTAAGGACTGACATTTGAAGAAAGGGTACACATCACTTTCTGAAAATCAGGCGTGTGTATTCCAATTTTGGGTCTCCCAAAAATGAAGCCTGTGACAACCACTAAGCCAAATGCTCTGACAAAAATATCTTATGATTGGGCATGAAGACAGTTCATTTCTTTAATGACTCGTGACTGACAACATAATATTGTTTATCACAGGCCTTTGGCAAACTATTTAAGACAGAAATGCCACATTTTGTAAAGATCACACTAAACAATGAATGTGAGGGAGAGGGTGACTTCTTCTGGGAAGCAAGCCTCAGGAATAAACTTAGCAACTATTTGGGAAGCAGAGACCAGGCAGCTCAGGTAAAAGAAGTTTAAGGTGTAACAAGGATCTTCTCTCATGACAAAGACAGGGATGGCTTTTGGCATGCTCAGCCAGCCCTCATAGATAGGGAAGGTAAGAATTCATTTGATGCTTGGTTCTATACATGTATGCTCTGCAGTGCGCATACAGCACACATCTATGTGGCTGAGGGTTTTTAAATTCAAGTGGATTTCTGGGTTTTTTCCTCTCCATGTTTTTAGATATTTCTCTAACTGGAGCAGACATGAACAGTAAGTGCTCTTAGTGATGGCTCACTTCAACATGCTTCTCTAGCCAACCTGTAAGCTGCCTCTGACCCTGACAGCCTTTGGGAACAGCCTCACAGAGGCGGGCACTTCTCAGCACAATAACCAGCAGAGACGGTTTTGCTATTGACCCTTTTGCAGCTTCACAGCTGGTCTGATATACATTTTTAGCAACTAATTAACACAGGAGATACTCTGTGAATGTCTGTGTTTCCTCGCTTGGTTGCTTTGCAATAATTAACCACACTTTTATATAAGCATCTTTTGATTCAGCTAAAGGCAGCTTTTGGGAGCACACAGATGTTTTCCCTGTTTCCTTTTCCTCCCCCTGCTCAGCCACCCCAGCACCCACTTGGCCCTTGCCCAGCTTTCCTAGAGACAGCAATGGGGAACTCCTGGCATAGGGCACTGCTTTGTGGTGGGTGTGATGGTTTCCATGAGCTGCTGGCTGCTCCTGCACCACTGCACAGGGATGTCTGCATCTGGAACAACAGCCAGCCATAAAATACTAGCAAAGCTGTCACCAAAGGAAAATCCATGTGTTGGCTTCCATGCTAGTGTAGCTATGGCAGGAAGGCACGAACAAACAGCTCCAAATGATGTTTATTTTCCCCCTTTTACTTGTGCCACAACTGCAAGCACCACTGACTGCATGCACTTAAGCATCAAAACCAGAACCACTTCTTTCTCTGGGCAACCAGGATTTTGTGCTTCTTGAATACAGCAGGTCTAATCTAACACACTTAGAGCTCTTCCAATCATTATGTGCACTGGAAGCAGCCCCTGACTGGGATTTCTGCAACCCCTATAGCCTCCATGGTTCTTATGGACCAGTGTGATGAACGTGGTGGACTAAGGAAAGGGTCCAGAGTCAGAGCTGAATAAGAAATATGTACGGGCTTTAAATTCATGATATTGAAAATTTCTGTCTTGCATACGAAAAGAACATGATGATTTTGTGAAAACAAAACAAATAACCAAACAAACACAAAACCCTATCAGACTCTTTACATCATGTGGGATGAAAAGAGATGCGAGATAGACAAACAGCTCTCCCTTGTTCCTTGATGCTTTCAGCATGTTCTTGGATTGCAAGAGACCAGGTTAAGCCATCATGTCTAACCTGTTGTCATTTACATCCTGCAAATGTGACATAAATACTTGCTTATCCTGACAAGAACAGAAGAAATCATTCCAGATTACAAGCTTCTGCAAAGTTTTTCTTTCTCACAGCAATATCTTTCAAATAACTTGGATATTTTTGACAGGAAAAAAAAAAAGAAAAAACACATCAGTTGTCAAAAGCATTTCTGACTAATGCTAATCCCAGTGTCCCTGTTCAGGTACAGCCTGGGCCACCATTCCCCACGCAGGGCATTGGGGAAGGAGGGACTTCTGGCCAACTCCCAGGGCCGGCCTGCAAACCTACGCTGGGAATCAGCTGGACAGTGTATTTTGTTGTATTCACCGTAACCTCTCCTCTTTACTCCCACACAGCTGGGGCTCCTTGCCGTGCTGCTGCCCGACTCCCCTGAGTGTCCCCCAGGCAGACCAGCCCCACGATGAGGTGTGAAAGCCAGTGGGTTCTGTTCTCGCTTCAGCCAGAGCGGGAAGCTCTGCGTCCCCACACAGCACCACTTCCCCTGTTCACAGCCTCGCTGTAATTTTAGCTCTCTTGCCGCTGTTGGGCAATCACGCTGCTGCTGCTGCAGAACCTCTGTCAGCACTTTAAACACCTGCCTCTGCCCTGAGGACCTCAGCTTGCTCTCTCCTGGTGGGGACTGCACGTGCTGGAGATGTCCTGGCACAGCCACATGCCAAGATGCAGCTTCTATTGAAGGTGTGGAAGCCAGAACCGGGAGCAACAGTGCTGTGCTAGCTGCACTCCCTGAAACTCATTAGTAGAGACAATTATCCTGGACAAAGCACTGATCTAATTAGCCCATAGATAAAGCAGGGTGCCTATTTATCTAGTCTAGATAAAGCCTGCAGATAAAGCAGGGTGCCTACATCACTACCAGGGCCCAACTAGAGTTGGATGACATGGCAGGTCAGGTAGACCTAACTTTCCATGGTGAGTTGAAGGGCTGAGAAGAGGGGGATCACTCTGCTCCACATCACTGCAGCTGGGCAGAGCCACTGGCCCCTCAAGCATGCTGCCACACTGCCATGGCACTCCCATGACAAGGGTTTGTTACTCCTGGTCCTGGGGTCCTGGCCCTGTCTTGTTTGGTTTGACGTAAAATAGCTCACGTGTTAGGCTTTATGCAGGCAGGGTTTGTCTGACATGGATGCAGAGGCTGAGGCAAAGCACAGACAGAGGAATGGGGCAGTTTTGTCTGTGGGTCACTACTGGCTTGCTTTTAAGAATTTTAATGCCATTAGGGTTTTGTTGTGCTGTTAAGTATGTGACAGAGCGCCTTCAGCTCCATACAGGATCCTGTTGGATCATCTGAATCACTGTAAGGAAAAGCACCATGGCAGAGGGAGGGAGCACACCCACCAAAGGCAGGGTTTGGGTGCAGTGTCACAAGGTCTGCTTTCAGGTAGTTTGCCTCATTCCTATTAAACATTAACTTGAAATAGAAATCAGAGAGTGTTATTCACAGGCTAACTGCCTCTGCAGCATTTATAACAGAGTACATTAAATACCTTTTATAACATCATTTACATATGGACCAAACTTGTCCTTTGAGAACCACAAAGAACTTTATCAGCCTTAATTAAGCTTCGCCAGTGCTGTGATGCAGAAGTGACTTGATTACACCCAGGCCGTGTTCTGCACAAATAAAATTTGGTTGTATCAATTTACCTACAGGTGAGATCTGCTACTGACACAGAAAAGGCCACCTAAGTACTCAGATGCAGACAAAATTTGGCTTAAGGCCAATCTTTCCAACGGTGTGCCAGAAACCTTCTCTACCTCCCTTCCTTGTCCCTTGGTGACCGACAGTGCTGCAAGTCTGTGACACTGCAAAGTAAGACACATCCTCTTAAAATCATCCTCAGCAATGTTTTACATAACCTCATTTTACCTTATTCTACACTGGACAAGGAGCAGTGTCTATCCAGGTACCAACTCTCAGCTGCATTGCAGAAACTCCCATCTCAGAAGCTCTTAAAAGTACCATTCCCAAGATTACAATTGCTTTGCTTTTATGTTTTACCTCTAAGATTACTTTAATCTAACATGAAACAGGCCCTGCTTATTGTGAAATAAGGGTGTGAGCACAGGGGGTCTGTATGAAGTCTATTCATTTGAACTAAAAACTGATTTAACATTCAGTGCTGAAGCCTTGTGATCTAGATAAGATTTAAGGACAGTGACAGCTGGAAAAACAAGCCTGATATTTAACATGGGAGTGCCCTAACCTAGCATTAGTTCACACCTCCTGCAAGTACATATGTACAGGTGTGTACACCATGCACAGTCCTTTTTTCCCTTTTTTTTCTAGGAAAACCCAACAAATGGAATTGCAAGTGCCCCTACATGCACAACCACACAGCTGTGCATGTGTACTGAGCAGGACGGAAAAGAGGAGATCCAGAAAGGAGTTACCAAATAGAAAGGCCATGCAAAGATCCAGTGCTGCAAAGTGATTAGATAGAAATAATCTCCAATTCACCAGAAGTGCTACTGAGCACAGCAACATGAAACCAGTGTGCCTTTAACTCAGCTGCTAAAGCTGTTAATTCAATTATTTTGCACAAAATATGATGGCACTTTTTAGATCCTGGCTGTTTATCCATCATGACACTGGTACAGCATTTGATAATTTTTTGTGCTGGTGACTTGTGCTGGTGGGGAAAAACTTATTTTTTTCATTCTGAATGCAATAAAGATGAGATGGTGCTAAAGCAGCTCCTGCAGTAAGCAACCATGCTCTGGCAGCATGGGTCATAGTAAATATGTAAAGGACATGGCTCAGGTGCATTGAGCTCAGTGTCAGTGCCTCAGCTCAGGAGCACAGTTACCTCTCACATAAAAACCAGCATGACCAGCTTTATAAAAGATTTAAAAATACACATAGGCGAACATGCAAACAGGAAACCTTTCATGGTGAGGTGACTCCAGGGCTATTGGGGTCAGCATCTCCCCCAGAATGCGACCTAGAGTGGTGGGACTGCATCCCCATGGTTAGGGCAAGCAACAGGGGTGGGACATCCACAAGTCTGGCTTGAGACTCCCTGTATTTTATCTGGTGACTGATTAACATATAATATAAGAATTACATAAGAACTAGGAATTATTTTCCTCTCAGCAGCTCAGTTCTAACAGGAAGAACAAAACACACACTGATCTAGAATAGCATGAGCTTGTCAGGGTGAGGGAAGGTGGGAAAGGAAAGCTGCAGTTGCCCCTGGCCAGGGCAAGTGCCTGAACATTGATTCCCCACTTCCCAGGGAAGTGCTTTGAGCACCAGAACTTCAGGATGGCAGCAAAGAAGGAGGTGATGCCTACAAAGCTAACTGGATGGGGAGCCCAGCAGATGTGCTGGGACAGGACCAGACCGTGTGCAGTGCTGGCTTTCCAAGAAACAGACCGTACGTCTGGCAAGATGAGTGCAGGAAACCTCCGTGCAGGACAGAAACAATAAAAAAGGAACTGGAGCTTCCCAGGGGAATTCTGTTTGCTGTGCTGAGCTCTGAGCAAGAAAGAATTAATTCAGCGAGGGCTCAACTGTGTGCTAATGAAACAGAGGTAGGTGAGGCAGCCACCTGCCAGGCAGCACTGAGCAGGGTGACCGCCAGCAACTCCCTCCTTGGCAGGGGCTGCTGCAGGAGATCTGATGCTTTTAGAGAAACAACCTTGTTTCCTCATGCAGTTTCATAATAAGTAATCACCCACCCTAGCTGATGAGCAATTGTTTTTGTTAGGGAAACTGCCTGTGGCTCTGAGAAAAATGTTATGTGTATAGAAAGCTATAGGGAGAGTTCTTTAATTACTAAAAAAGGCATCACTGAATTTCTAACGGTGTGATTCCAATATTGCTGGCATTATCAAGACACACAGGGAAGATGATGGGAGAAGATGACAGTCAGTGCCAGGAGTTAAAAAGTAATCCATAAAATTCAGGACCATGAGATTAGCTAAAAAAGAAAAAAGTAAATAAACCCCACAATTATTAGTATCAAATAAACAAGCCTCAAAGAACTTCAGCTCCCTCCTTTTTTTGATTGTTTTTCAGAATGTGCATCAAGCCTATTTTCCTGAACATTCAGGATTGAAACTTTTCAATAAAGGTTAAGATTGCCTCATAATAACATGCCTCTAGGCAGTAATAGAGCTTTAAGAAAAACACCAAATACCGTCAGACTCCTGTTAAAATTGAGCAGCTGGCACCTTCCCACCACTGCACGGGCATTCGGTTAACGCTGGAGCCCAGGCAGTGGATGCTCCAAAGAAGCTGAGAGCGTAAATCAATACATACCATCTAAAGATATGCCTTACATTGCAAAGATATTTTCCCGAATTTGGTTTTAAGAGATGGGAGCACTGGCAATGCTGACCTTGTACTCTGCAGCAAGAGCACAAAGCACTTGCCCACGGACGTCTCAAGCCCTACACATCTGTTGTGTGAAATATAAACCCAGCATCTTCTTTTAGCTAAGTGTGACTGTGTGTTTCTGCACCCAAGTAAGTGCATATACCTGTTTATACCCAATTCCCACTTACAGTTCTTTACATCAAATAAAAGGTAGGGATTTGAAACTTTTTTTTTTTTTGGATCAAGTTGAATCTCTGAAAATCTCCGAAGTTACAGGGAAAAAGAACCCAGCCACTGGCATGAACAGCAGTTAAATTAGCTGATATTTACACATGTAGCTGGTCAAATATCATCTTCCATTTTGTTTAACAATAGGACTTATGACACATTAGATCAGAAATACATATTTGCACAGTGCAGCCTGGTGCAGCACCCAAGGTGTCAGAAGCACCATGGTCTGTTCTTGGCCCAACTCCACATACAACCTTGCAAGGAAAGGCTCTCCATTTTTAAGTGTCTCCTTCCTTTTTCACTACTGGTAAGACAGTAAACTCCCCAGGGCAGTCTTATCCACAAGGTGGAGAACAGCAGCATTGAAGCAACATGTACACATAGAAAACACCACATTATAAACACACAGTTTCCATCTAGTTAATGGTTAAGATCCAGCCAAGATCCGTTTTACCAAGATTTAAATCCCATCACTGCTGTAAGGCAACTAAGATCAGTACCTGTACCTGGACAGGGTTCTGGACAGAAGAGGACTTTTCTACAAAACACAACTAAATGGAGACAAATTTTGGGAGTTATGAAAAAAATTCATATTAAAAAACATCATTAGAAATAGGCAGAACTCCATAATTAGCTAACAGTCTAATAAATTCAATGGATAAACAAAAAATTCAAATACAGCACTTGATCCCATTCACACATACCAAAAGCCAAGCTCTCTGCTTAAGGGAAGCAAAAATCCCACTAACTAGGAAGGCCCAAAGTAAATCCAGTCATCTCTGCAAATGCTCATTTCCAGAAGTGCTAACAGGAATTGACAGTCACAGGTGAGAGAAAAAAGTGTCCTGTTAACTATAGCAGGTATAAAATGGTGCCCTTGTTCATATCTGTTTTTTAAAACCAGTATCTATTCCATGTGTATAGATGGTATTCACTAGCAAGTAAAGACAGAAGCAATTCAACACATTGATTCAGAAGTCATCATCCCATATTCTTGCTGTAATGACTTCTCCTGATTTAACAGCCTTGACTAATGCCGCCATCTCCTGAACCTAACGGGTCATTTCTTTCAAATATTATCTCAGCCTCCTACTGCTCACCTGACAGAATTAAAAGCAAATTAAAGACAGACTATCCATCAATGAGCTACAATTGCAAGTGATTTCCCAGCACAACAGGACACTGGCACAGAACACCTCCATGCAAAAACACCCTGGAACAAACACCCCTTCCCCCTTCCCGGGGAGAGCTCCCACAGGAGCATGCCATGCAAGGGACAGGACGTGCAAGGTAGCTGGGAGGTTTCCATCACCTACAAGACATTCGGCACAGGATGATGCAGTCACAGTGGCAGAGGCAGAAGCAGTGCCAAATCCATTCCCTGCTGACCATAGTATGGCAGCAGCCTCCTCAGCACACTCCTCTCTGCACCTTCCTCATGCCCAGCACTTACCAACCACCCCGCTGCAGGCCAGGTTTCACCAGGTGTAATCTATCCACCGCTGCAGCAGCAAAGTGGGCCTGGCCACTTAAATATTTAATCGGACCCTTTTGCTCGCCTATCGCAAGGCTCTGGGGTGTCTGAAGCCAGACTTCATTGTCTAGACTTTCACATAATAAATATTGTGAAAGTAAGAAAGGAGTTGCATTTTCTCCTCCTGCCCCAATCAGACCACCATATGTTCGCCTACGTGTGAGCAAACAAATGCAAAATGTGAATAAGCGGAAAGTTAGCTTGTACTAGGGAAAAATTGGCTGCAAATGAACTTGCAGGATCAGGTTCACAGAGGGTGTAGCTTCTGAAGCCAAAGGGGTTCAGTGATGAATGTTGAGCATTAGCCTTAAAATATAAGTGTGAACAAGGTGGATTCAGAAATAAGTATATATGGCTTAAAATCCCCATCTACTGTCTCTCACTTCTCTTCATCATCCCATAATTCCTGATCTCTTCTGGTCCCAACACTGTACCCTTTCTACTTTACCTGCTTATCACTTTCCTCTTCTACACTTAAGGATGACAGGTCTTGCAGAGGCAATCCAGCTGAAGTTAATGGAGAGTTTGTATGAGGAGGCCAAATAGATTATTTATTCCCTGCCCACCTCTGCCTTATCACCTTTGAGCCATTTCTTTCCCTTCTTCTTGCTTTCGTGCTATTCTGTCTACTGGGGAGTTCACACAGCCCAATCCTCAAGTCATAGCTGGTTCAGGGACTGTATCTCCGTAGCTTCAGTGACAGTACTCTGATTTAGACTGATTAGTATTTTGACCACTGAACTCAGCAGCTAAGTCTTTTATCTAATATCTGATTTTTAGAATATGATGAATCAAAACTGTAAGTCTCTTCCTATGGTTACACCGGGTGAAACCCATGTGGAGACAGGTTCATAACTACCTTGCAATGCATCAGAGCCATTCCTATCCTTCTCAAACCATACATATTCAGCATTACTCAGTGTTGATTCACTCTCTGTACCTGCCTCATTATCAGAATGATGGAGTGATATGTAGATATTCCAATAGCAAAGTTGCTTATCATATGTTTTCTAAAACTTGCTGCTATGAATTATTTATGTCCCATTTTAAGTCTACAATATCAATACCTCTCAGGTATGCTCCACTATCAGATGAAGTGAAACAAGCATTAACTAATCAATATTTGACACAGCAAAAACTCTGTTAATAGCAAACTATCTTTTTCACTATGGCACACAGATGGTCTAAACGCTACCTGCATATGCTCATTGTTTTCTGATTGCTAGCTTATAAAGCCATTAGAGGCACACCAGCAACAGCAATATTACATTCAAACCCGAGCATAAATTTGGGGTCTCACAGCCATAAATGCCAATGGTCTTATGTCATTACATTCTGAGGATTGAGAAATATATTTAAATGAACAGAAATGGCATTTAAATTATAGGCCGTATTTTATATTCAGGATTCCAGTTTTTCTAGAGAAAATGGTATGATCAAACCATTGCATTGTCAGTTTTGAGGACACTTTAAATCCTTTTTGTTCTCCTGTGCTTTCCTCCTATATCTCACACTGAAGGGAAGCATCTGGCTGATCTAAAATATCAGCTTGGATCTCCAAAGTTCTCGCTTATCCTTCAACACCATGGGAACCACCTGGTCTTTCAAAAGAAAACAGTACTACACAAATGCAGGCAATTTAAAACAGTGTATCAAACTAATGAGGGAATCTGTAAACCCAGAGATGTATAACTTCATTCTGTCATAGGAAAGCATCTAACTCTTTCGGTGACTTACTTGGCCAAGACTATGGTTACCCCATATTTTCTTTATTATTGTCTTACACACTTATCTCTTACACTTTAAGGTTATGGTTTCTAAGGGGCTAAATCTGCTAATGACTAATAAAAAGCTGAAAAATGTCCAAACACCATCTCAGGGAATCTCGAACTGATTTAACAGAGATTAACAAATTCTTACAGATCCCTCTGCAGACTTACCACCTGCACAGCAAACTCCCTGCCAAGGAAGCCTGCCATGGAGCCAGGAAACCAGGGATTGGATGTGCTAACTCCTTCCTCCTCCTAACCCTAAAATTGACATAGTATTTTTAAATAGCTCATTCAAACACAGTGTGGGGCAGCAGAGCCAGGGCTACCATGTGACTAAGTGGCACAGCAGAACTTCAAGGAGAGCATATATGGACTGCGAACAGGTTCCCTCAGGGAATCCACCATCACTTCTGATTGTAAAATGAAGGTTGGCATCCACAATCCCACCAGCAAGAGACTGACCCCTTGAAAGTGGAAATAGCAGCATGGCCCACAGGCAAAATAATTAAAGACACTGAGAAAGTAGTTTCCCCGGAGAGTACGACACAAGCCACCACCTCCACTTTCTACTTTGGATAAAAAAAGTTACGACTTGTCAGACACGGTCAGTGTTGGTCCAAGTTTGATAAAAAAAAATCAAGTGTGGCCAAAACCATTGTGAAAATACTCTATCGTGCAGCACAGGGTGCTGAGCATAACCTCCCCACAGAAATCCTATGATTTCTTATTATCATTACTTGACATTCACAAAAGTTACAGAGCAGCTTGCCTGGATGATTTGTGAACAAGCAGCACTTACAGATGCTGTGCACCTAAAGAGATTTTAAGTAACAATTCAATTGACCATCTACTCACTCCTGCATAAAAAACCAACCTTGACCTCATTTTGACCATGAACCAATACCAGCTGGCTGGCAGGCAAACATTCCCCCAAATAACTGCTCCTGTACTCCCTGCAATAGGAAATCAATTGTGCAAATTGCATTTTGACAAATACGAACCATCACTGACAAAAAGGCTGACAAATCCCTCTTGATGCCCAGCACTCACCTGGTACAGCAGTCCGCTGAAAGGAGATGTGCTACAAAAACAGAAGTTGGAAAACTAATTCCATGATCTGCAGCAGTAAAAATAAAGGACAGCTCTGATCCTGCAAGGGGTAGCAGGCAGGCAGGTGACTCTCCTACATGAAGTCTTTTGCAGGAAGGCTGTAATTATCTGTTGGAGCACCTACTGATTGTATCTGGAGACTGTGCGCATGGGAGCCAATATGCAGCTGATTCAACTCATGTAATTTTACTTTCTGTACATTTTGTCCTTAATTGAAAAGGTTGCTTTCCTTTTTTATTCCTAGTATCTATTATCCATGCTTGAGGAGGCACTTAACAGCACATTAGACGGCTAAGAACCCAGAGGCCGTGCCAGAACTGAAATACCACTATGAAGTGAACCAAGTGCTTGGTTTCATTTAAGTAGCATCTTTATCAACTGGCACTTGGAGAAGGTCTGTACTCTAGAGAGCTCTGGAAAACACTCAAGGAGAACAATGAACTTTGAAGTTCCTCAGCGAGACAAAATACACTAAAAAAGCCATTGTCATGCCATTGTCAAATCTTTGTAGTTATCAAGATGGAAACATTTTGTGTGTTGGTTTGTTATGTTTCTTTTATTAAGGTCAGTGTCAGATGTTTTGTTATACCTGGAGAAGCCATTTACGTTGAACCAGGCTTAACTTTTTACACTGCCTTTCTCCACTCTCAGCCTCCATTTCCATCATCACTTCCAAAGGACTCCTGGGAAATGTGTCAAGGAGAGCTGAAGTGTTTCCCACCAGTACCTGATGCTCGTGGGATGGCTGCTAGTCTACAGACACCACATTTTGGTTCGAATAAGATTGTATGGAGCAGATTTAAGACCTGGGAGAAAGCAGCCTGCTCATCTCCACATTTTGACTCTGGATCTGCTCCCTGCATGAAGAATTGGCTGGACCCATACTGAGCCAGGACTTTTAAGCTGATGGATCCTCTCCTGAATTTCAGTGCCTGCACTACAGGCAAAAGTGAGTGAGACCAATCCAGGAATACAGCACCTTCAGTTCTTGCAGGGATAGCCCAGATTCAGGTGCCTGAATCAAGGCTCTCCCATGGGAATGAGAAGACCCATCTGGCACAGCATCTATTTCAGAACTAGACCCTAATATATATTTCCAGTTACAAACAAACAATTTTAAATAGTATGCAAAACTATTAGTTTCTGCCAAGAAATACAGAGCATGAAGGATTCTCAGCAAATGCAAGTCTCACAGACTGAGCCCAGAAAGCCCCCATCAATTCCAGTAAAGATTACAGCTACCAGAAAATTATCTGCGTTGGAGTGTCTTGTACTGATGCCATTCCCTAATAATATGCTATGATTAAATCATGTCGGTGTTTGTGGTACTAAATTAAACTACATTTAAAATACACGCTTGCACTTTACATATCTTTTCTTTGCAGGGCACTGCTAAGAACAAAACTGCTGCACAGGAAAGATGAAGGCTGGCAAGTAAGTAATTTCTCATGACAGTTGCCCCACTTGCAAGTTATTTAAGCTGCTGTCTGTCAGTAGCCTGTAGTATGGTAACAATTAAATAGTCACTAGTAACATCCCTATATTACAGTATATTGCTTTCTAAATTGTCTTCCACAAAAAAATTTCCATCATTTCAACTGATGGGGAAATCTGAAGTCTGCTACACTGCTATTACAATAATTTGGTATAAAAGGAGTGCTGGCATGCATTTTATACTTCTCAGAGGGCTTGACTTTAATTAATTTAAACTTGATTATGATTCACTTGAAAATATTCAGAAAGTGTATTCTGTTCCCTGAGAGTATGAACAGGCATTTCATGGGAGACCATGATGTACTTTTCATATGATGCAGAAAGTCTGAGACCCAAGAAAAAGCCACAAACTCCTGTATAGAGGATAGCAAGCACAATTCAAACATAGTTCAGCTTTGCAAACTTCTCGTTGCATCACCAATCTCCTAAAGCCTCCTCGGTTATCAATGACAATCTAAAAGAGGGATGAATCCTCCCTGGTGGTGTGTCTCTTCCATGATTACAGGAGAAGCCTGGGTGAGACCTGATGCCAGACTTTCAGTCCTATAAATATAGCTGGGATGAGTCCAACCCTAAGAGACTAAGGCATAAACTCTACCAAATTACCCATAGATTCAGGGAGGGTTTGGAAAATGGAATACCACTCTGTATCTTGGCTGACCATTCCACTCACCACTGGTGACTCACTGCTGGGTGTGCCAGAGTGAGCCTTGCACAGGGCACAGCAGGCACACACTCCTTGTAGTGAGTAACAGATACCTGTTTGGCTCTGCCTGACACCATCCATAATGGGACACTTGATAAATCAAACAGGCTTTCCGCCTCCCTGTTCATCCCTCAGAATGAGGAGGGGAGGTTTATTAATCACAGAGCTTGGGGGACCAACTTTCTGTCTCTCATAATTGAAGGGAGACTGGTGAAGTAAGTGGTTGTGAGACAGCTGTGGAACAGGGCACGTATCTTTCCTCTCAGCACAGAGAAAAAAGGACTTCCCAGAAAGAGAGTTAAAAATAGCTGGTTTGCCTAAAGGGTGTATTCACTTTGAAACACAGAAAACAAGTCTTAGCTGCCACGTCTAATGTGACAGGCAACTTTAGCAGCCTGCTCTCTGCCAAAATACCTAATTTCCTGCTCTTTATTCTTCTCCTTAAATTTTTACCATTTCAAATTTTAGATGCTTTTCAGCACATTATGAGAAGCTTCAGGGGGAGAGAGGGCAAATACAACCTCTTAAATTACATTAAAACCAGCCTTTTTCACACCAAAAAGGCTATTCAAGGTTATTGCTTGAAATCTATCGCAGCCCTGCGTTTCTTCTGACATTACTTGCACCGGTGGTGTTTCAGCTCCCCAGCATCCTCTTTGTAGCCCCACTCTGTGCCTGTCTCCCAGGCGGAGGGCAGGCCGCCCACATCCCACCCAGTGCTGAGATGACCAGACAGTCCGGTTTGGAAACTGTGTATCAGCACCAGCAAGGCAGGTGTCTGAACCTGGTGCTCTCAGAGCAAGATCTGTCCTTTCAGACACAGTATTTTATCAGTAATGGTAATGAGGCAGTTGTGAAAACTTATCTGGGGAAGTGCTAGATTCTCCATCACATGAAGTTATTAAATCAAGACAGTGGTTTTTCTAAAGTACACCTTTTGAGCGCAAACAGGGCATTATGTACTCGGTAAAGAATTTGTGGTCAGAACACCTTAAGTTTGAACACAGAAGTCAGAGTAAGTGGCTTTAATGAGTTCTTCTGACTCTAAAAGTCTAGGAATCTAGCATCATTGGTTATCAGCTTCTTTACACCAAAGATCTGCTTGACTCTTCTGGAAATCCATTAAAACTTAAAAGCTTGCCAGGTTGAGAAAATTGCCATGACATTTCCAGATGCTTTCCCCAGATTTTTACATTAATCCTTCCCCTGGCCTTGAGCAAGCCTTGCCATTTTCCTTCTGAGCAGTTTAAGAAAGGAGCATGGATGGGCTGCTCTGCTGCTCCTCTCTATTAGCTCCTTATGGGCTCCCCGCTCCATATGAGTCTGCTCTCAGATATTGCCAAGCCACTAAAAGACTTGGGAAACTTTCCTTGCCCTTCCCTGACAAGGGTATAAGCATTTCTTTGCAAGTCTGGAAGTCGGCACCACAATTCACACTGATGACCAAGCAGAGCCCACCAGGTCTACAAACAGCTTGCACATTTAAGTGATAGCCTAAGTAAGAACCACTTAGAATATCATTCATCATGAAGGCAAAAAACTAGCAATGTACCGCACTTGTCTTGCATGCAGAAGCGTCAAGCAGGAGATAGGACTTGCTGTCTGGCTGCCAAAAATGAGACCTGTTTGAACACTCCCCCTCTGCCCCCAGAACAAGCCCACCTGAGCCCCTGAGAAGCGTGAGCAATTCAGCATTGTGCTGATGAAGTCCTTAATCTACGTGTCACCCAAGCTGAACCGCAAAACGTGGCTGCCTGCCCTAGTTATCAAATGACCTGAAATTCAGCACGATCATCTGCCATAACAGCTGGTTCACTGACGAGAGAAACTCCGGCGTGGCTGCTGAACCGGAGCCAGCATCGGGAAGCCAGGACCCAGCGTGAACACCCTCCTGCACTGAGATGCTGCTCCCATCCCCCCTGCACGGCATGGCCTCAAAATGTCTTGCGTCCTTCGAATCCTGAACACTGACTCCTTCCTCTACATATTTATTTTTCATCTGTATCATTAAAAAGAGATTTCAGAGACCTGGTACTTCAAAGAGGAGGAAAATAATGAAATGTCCTTCACGGGGAATTAAAATGAAGGTAAGGCTGGATCTTGTCAGTTTTCTTTCTTTCTACTTAGGGTGCTACATAAATAATAAACAGTACTAAGAAATTTACTTCTTTTTACAGCAGCAACCTATATAGGAACACAGTACAAACATTAAAATGATTGTACAAGAAGAGCTCAACATAGGAAAAGTTAGGGAGTTAAATAACTTTGACAGATGTTATGAAGTCTTTTCTAGAAATGACTTATGTTCAAACACTGATACTTTCTGAAGTTGCTTTGATGTACACCAAATAATATTTTTCTATTCCATTGACAAAAAATTCTAATCACATATTAGTAAACTTTTACAGCTTTATTAATGTGAAAGTTAATAGTAGCGATATTTACTACTCCTCAATAATGAAATAAGCAGAATTAAATGTTTGTACAATATTTTAAGGTAGTTGCTTCTGTGCTTCTTCCCCAAATAGAAACAAAGAGTGAAAGCCGTTATTGAAGACCAGCCACTCAGATGGAACTCAATGTTACTCCATCGAACCAAACAGACATCATTTACTGCTAAAGTGGATCTAGAAGATGATGTTTTCTGTATGGATCTCTTGGGTAAATACACTTTCCCATTCCCTAGCTGAAATAGGAAATGAGGACTGCACATGTCTTTAGCGTACTGTGTCTTTATCCTAGAAAGTCCAATGGGTTCACATTGCTGATGCTGTGCCTAAGCAGCATCTGTCCTTTGATTTTCATACTTGTAACAGGTTGTAGCTGTTGCTAGAGCTCATACGTGTGTAAGCAAGACCAAAGCTTGGACTGAACATATGCCTTTCTCTGTGTTTACTTCAAGGTAGGCTTCAGAATCCTTTCTTTAGCAGAGAAAACATACTGCAAGTGTGAAAACAACCATGAATATTTGGTTAGGAACACACAGAAAGAATCTGAAATCGTATGGCACCAAGGCTTTACCTAAAGTATGCATGAACAAGCAAAGTAACTGACATTAAATATATGCTTGTATTTTTCTTGTTCTGCAGTCTTGCCTGCACAATAATGTGAATTAAACAAATTGAAACCCCACACTGAGTAACATCAGATCTAATTGCAGTGCAAAATGTTTCCTTAAGGAATTTCAGTTTTCATATTGTCTCCTACAAATAGTGTTATCATGCAACTGAATAAAAGCAGATTACTAATATATATGGATATATAAGATAACTCATATTAAGCCAGTTATTTTGGCTAATTTATGAGAAAAGACTATGAAAATAAACATTTTTATTCATATTAATAAAACTTTCACCTGGGGGCTACCGTCAATAATGCCTTAGCTTTACTTTTTATGCTCTTTGCCAGGTGCTGACAAATGCATGAATGAAGTTACTCCCTGCCCTAGACAGATTGTAATCTAGACAAGTAAATCTTGATCTTCTAATAAGAGGACTGCAATTTTCCAGGCAGGGACACCCTCCAGCCGTAGTCCCATCGTCTGAGATCTTCCATCAGCCAGAGGGGGAGGAGCACTGCCCAGCCCTGAGCTTTGTGGTCTCCTGAGCCTTGAACTGTGAGACAGACACACAAATACACCAGGGAGGGCTCAGTAAAACCAAAAAACACCACTGGGGCTGGCTGCATGCTTTTGCAACCATAGCAACATTCCTGTCTCTATCATGATCCTTGTCTTCATCTCATGAAAGAAGGTAACAGTTAAGACATCTTATTTAATAGTCATGTGCTTCCCTGATTTGGGATGATATGCTTGAAGTGGCAGGTGGACCCAATTCTGCAAAGTGCTGAGCTCTGCATAAGAGGTGCTAGCACCACATCTCTCCTGGCACGACAAGGAGTCAAGAGCACGTTCTTGAGATGCACTGCAGTCAGCACCTCCTATATCAATCCCACCACAAGTCCTCCTTACCATTCAGCTTAATCCTGTCTGGAATTGTTCTAGTATCTGGAGGATATTGCTTAAGAGCCATTTCTTAAGCCTCTCTTTCATTCATTAGCTGTGCTGGACCAGGGGCAGGAACACTGGTATTGGACATTTTAAAGTGTCCTGAAGGTTAATATTACTTTTGCACCTTCTTGGGCCATTTTGTAGACCCTGCTTTCCATGACCAAAGCCAGATCAGCATAATTTTGCCTTATGATCTTTTAAAAAAGATGCTTTTTTAGGCTGATAATAATAATACAATTAACTTTATCATAAAGCTTTCTGCAGCAAAATCTTATTCATCCACATGCAATCTTAAAGTGTTGCTCTGTGAACTACAGACAGGCTACTTGGGAAATGCCAGAGGAGGTGTTTAGCTTTCAGCTCTAACGCAAGACACAGTTAATTAAATGCTTCGCTAATAATAGTATCCTATGTTTGAGGAGATAAGCTCAATTACTTGTTGAATTTCAGTGGAGTTTTGCAGACATGCTGATATATTCCTGATAGCTAAACCAACTTTGTTTAACAATACACTTCATTCTCCTTTCTCTAGTTTAGATGTCTCATTAATGAACACAAAATGTCACTGATGGAAAGAAGTAAACAAATCTGACATTTCTTAGCTAAAACTATTATTACATAAAAAATAACTATCAAGTCAATACAATATGGCAGACACTCATCACAAATAAACCCTCAAGGGAAGTTGGTGGAAATCCTTCTACTGACTTAAGGAGAAACCAGACAACTTCTAGGATTGTTGTCATCAAAATATGCTTGCAATCTGCATGTAATCCGTGGACCCTACAATGCTGTGAAGTTCAATACTTCTAACACATAATCAACAACACTTTGACAGTGATCAGGGAAAACAGAAGGCTCTTGGCTTCCCAGGTTGTTTGGGAAATATGCAGTTTTCCCAGTGTTGCAGCTGTTCTTAGATTAAGATACCAGACTTTTTACCCTTCACACTCTATACTCTCAGAAAGCACAGCTGTGATTCGGAATTACAGCACACAGACTACATTAAAAAAAAATATTTATTGTTCATGAAGCAACAATGCCACTTGTTTCATCTCCTTAGGGCATGCCTACCCAACACAGCAGGGCCTTGTCAACGTGGCACAGCAGTCCAGGAAAGCTAGCTAGGTGCTGCATAAGGACAGTACCACACTGGCTGTGCTTTATTCCCATGCTGACCTTCTGCACTGAGCCTGGGAGAGGCTGACTCCCCCTATGTTTCAAAAGATGCAGCATAATGTTGAGACTTTCATATTTTGATGTTCTCACCCTGACAAGATACTTTAACCGCTGGCTTGGAAGGGGGATAGCTGAGGTCAAAGGCGATGTAACTCTGCATTTAACTGGCCTCACATCAGCTCTGCACCTGGAACACTGGGTGCAGCTCCAGACCCTAATGCAAGAAAACTATTGACAGAGAGCCATGACCAAGGATGGGGATTCCTCCCCTCTGCTCTGCTCTTGTGAGACTCCACCTGGGGTACTTTGCCCAGCTCTGGAGTCCTCAGCATATGAAAGACACAGACCAGTAGGAAGGAGTCCGAGGGAGAGCCATGAAGATGATTAGAGGGTTTGAACACCTCTCCTACAAAGACAGCCTGAAGGAGCTGGGGTTGTTCACCCTGGAGAAAAGGCGGCTCTGAAGAGACTTTATAGCATCTTCTAGTTCCCAAAGGGAGCCTACAAGAAAGCTGGAGAGGGACTTCTTACAAGGCTGTTTAGTGAAAGGACAAGGGGGAATGGCTTCAGACTGAAAGGGACCAGGGGAGTCATCTTGTTCCTCTCAGAGAAGAAAAGGCAGAGGACTAATATCACTATGGTGCCAATGTCCAACTAGTTCATCACGGGAATGGCACAACCCTGGAAAGGGCCTGGCCATGCCGAGAACTTTCCATCCCTACTGATTCGCAAAACTCACTGGGATAAGGCCCTAAACAATACTACCAAATTTTGAATTTAGTCTGGCTTTAAGCAGGCGCCTGGACTAGATGTTCTCCAGAGATCCCTAAATAACTCTGCCTAAAAAAAACACTGGGTAAATTAAGGAAGCAGGTATCACTACTATCCACAGCATACAGAGAGTAAGTAAAGGAACTTCATCTGACCATGGTTTTTATTGCAAAGTGAGTTATCTGTTAATGCCCTGGGGTCCACTGAGCAGCTTCTAGATCTTAATTAAGGTAGTTATTTCAAAGATAATTCAGCATTTAATACCTAACTATACTTAATATCTCCTAAATGCTTTCCTGAATTTGAGCTCTGCTCTTACAAGTGACTTCATATGAAACAGGGGACTAAAAAGTAGAGGAAGGATGCTGACTCAGTATTAAAATTCCTAGCAGCACCAAATCCCTAAAAGACACAATGCTATTCCATACATTACAGAAAAGTAGTTGAAGCCAAAAGATTTATGTTCATTTAATAATATATAATTTCATGAGATGTGAGAACTCAGGAACTTTGACCTGGAACACTGACTGCAGACTTCAGAATTTCCAAATGAGGTTAAGTGAGCTAAATGATGACAACTCCTTCAATGCTACTACTGTGTCAAGGCAGAGTTGTTCTAATTTGTGATTGCTCTTGTAATTAAGTGAGGTTTGGTACAGCTAAGGGCCTCTGCTTCAAAACATCAATCATATTTGGAAAGGAAAAAATGCAAAGTTAAAATGGATAGTGGTAAGAAAATGAAAAAATATACTGAGGAAACAAAACAGCTAGTGGCTTAATGAAACTTGACTTTGAGCTGCATAAATACAGATACAGCTTCTTGCAGAATTTCAGAAAATGCCCTGAGCACATGAAATGCAGTGGTTACCATGGCAATTTACATACAGCCATATATCAGAAAAATCCTACAGCTCTTTTCCAGTTTAAACTCCCAATTGAAAATCTAGGATCAGGTACAAATCCCTTGTCCGCATTGGTGAGAGATTATTCACGTGAGTAGTTCCACAGAGGTCATCTCAGGACGTGCGGTGAGTGACCACGCTCCACCCACGCAGGGGTTTACAGTCTGGGAGCAGCTGGTTGCTCTATACCTCCTCTCTGCCTGTTTAAAAAATGTGTGTGTGCATGGGGAGTACTGCAGAGCAAATCTCCTTCCTCTAAGGAATATGGGTGGATACAACACAGAGCTGCTCTGCCTACCCCTGCCACCTCTTAGCATGACATCCTGTTTCATGGCAATGTACAGCAGCTTCTGTAAATCTCTGTACAGCACTGCTATCTCCAGGACCCAGCAATGCTCACTGCATCAGCCACCTGACAAATCAACTGTTGGTGCTTTGTGCCTAGTGTGCCCAGCCTTGCCCAAATCCTGCCTTGCCTGGGGCCCAGATGTGACTAGCTGTGAGCATCCCTACACAAAGAGTCATGCATCAGGTCTGAAATGGCAGAAGGACCTTCTTGTCCTGCACCTCTCCTCTTGTGTGTCCTCCCAGCTGACTGTGGGTAACACTGCTGCCTGTCTGAAGATGAACCAAGAATGAGGTAAGCATGTGCCTGCTCATGGAGGGGACACAAGTTCCAGGGCCAAGAATGGTGACAGCCAAGGGAGCAGCTGTCCACCACTGCGACTAGCAGGTGATGATGCTCCACTGACTTGGGTTTCCTGGGAGCCTGTCTGGATGTGTCACTGGCAGTGCTGCAGTCCAGGCATGTCCTCCTTGAACACTCCGAGCAGCACTGCAAAAGCTTAAGAGAGGGTGCGTGCGAAAGAGTCTGACTCAGGGACAACATAAGTAGAAAGAGGCAATACATCTGGACATGCTCTGAAAGGATGAAAAGGCAAAAAAAAAGATGTTATTCTCAGGTCTGTACCCAGAGGGAGAGTAAGGAGCAAAATAGTGAATGGGTCATGGCTCTCAGCTGCCAGGGCCATTAACAGAGAGAGACAACACGATGGGTGAAGAATTACACTGGAGAGACTGTCTGGATGCTGCAGATGTGGCTGCACCCAGGGAGAGGGATCTCAAATTGACTCTCTCTCAAGGGCATCCTTCCCTGAGGTCTTTCTTCCTGATGGATAAACACACTGCACGCAGCTGTCATGCTGGTGCATGACATCTTGAAGAATAAATAAAGGTGCGTTTGACTGAAGATGGGAATGACAAGAAATATCGAATGACAAGGAAATGCAGAATCAAAAGTTCCCTTGATGATAAAGGTCTCTCCCTGCCAGCGATCACACTCTCCTCAGTAACATCCACAACCGCTGAGGCTGCAATTTCACTCACAGTAAAACACTTATTATAAATTACTTCTTACCTGTGGTACCACAACCATGCCCTGAATGGCACAGCTCATGGCAGGAGCATGCAGTAGGGACTTGGTGGAGACAAGGTCTCCTGGCTCATCTCCCTCCTGCCCTGAGGGTTTAGCAAACTTGGAACAGAATTTGGCAGCACAGTGAGTCCTCTCCAACGTCCTGATGCCAACATTTGCTCTTCTGCATTGTGATACTGTAACATCACTTGGGATCCTACCACAAGTAGGCGAGCCTGTGCTTAAACATGAATCTCTCAGCCCTCACATTCGATGACTGAAGTGGTCACCACCAAGCACACGGTCAGCTGCAGTCCTGAACCTGGGCTGCAGTGCATAGATACAAGTGATGCATTTTAGCAGCAGATAGAGAAGCATCATTATATTGTATTCCCACTGTAACAGTTGAAAATAATTAATTTTCAGAATATGCATGTCTGAAAGAATTTATGTTGCTTCTGTGCCAATGCACAAGGTGTTTTGTCAGACTTTCTCCACCTGCCATCTCTTACTGTCCTAAAAAAGAATCAAATGAAAGACAGGATTTTTTTTCCCCTCAGTCCCTTTTCACTTCACAAGGAATGTTTCAGTATCCTTTAGCAAATGAAATTATACTCCGCTCCCTCCCCTCTGAGTGATTTTTAATTCTACTAAATCGTGGCAGAATAATAAATCTGTTTAAATGCTTTAATTTTTTTTTTCCTGAAACATCTAGTGTTTTTAAGATGACTGAACCAAAAGATTAGAAACCAAAGCCTATCCTTTTCTCATTGAAAAGATTTGATTTGGACAAGCTTCATACATTCCTGCTTCCTGACCAGCTGATCTATTTTGCTCATGTTTTTCATAAAAATAATAATAATTAAAAAAATTAAAAATCAACTACAACAATGAGAAATCAGGACAATCCATGAGGCAGGCACTTTGGCTTCCCTTCTGAGACCAAAAGGGACAGATTTTTGGATGTACACTCTGGACCAGCCAGAGCCAGATAGAGAGCCAGTACTTGTAGGCTCTCAAAAAGGCAAAAAGGGTTTGCTTTTGAAGGACATGGAACACTTTTCTCTCCCTGAGGCAGCGCAAAGTGCTGAGCTGCTCAGGACTTCTCAAATAGCTGCACAGCCATCACTCGCTCACTTCTGGACTGGACTTCTGTCCAACTGGAATGTGAACAAGGGAACAAAGGAAGAAACAAATAAGAAAAGTGTCCCATTCTCCTCCTAGTCCCCTCAACAGCTCCATCCCATAAGACATTACACACACTTAACCAACAGCCTACACATACATGACTTAGCTTTCTTTAAATGGCACCACAGACTAAAGACATCCTTCCTCAGTTCTCAAGAAAGCACGAGGAGAGAAAATGCTGCTGGGGTCCGTAGCAGGTCTGCTGCCTGCTTGTTACAAAAATGTCAGAATATTCTAATAAACCAATTAATAAATCCAACTTGTCCCATTAAACTTGAAGTATGTGCTTGTTATAAGACGGCACAACAAATCACCACCAATTCTCTTTGCTGAAATATGTCATTCCTTGTGTCTGGATCTTCTCAGGAAAAAAAAAGAGGAAATAAGCATAAATACCACACTTTACAATTGGAAAATAAAACAAAATATAGGTGTAATTGTGTATCTGCCTTCTTTTATGCTGAAATTCATTTTCTAATGGCTCTATGAATCTCTTCACAAAGCTCAACTGCAAGAGAAAGGTGGAGGTGACCAGACAGGTCAGCTGAGTAAGCAAGGGGAGCAAATCTCTTATGTGAGAAGCTTTAGAACAGGTTGCTCAGAAGAAAAACATGCATGCTATGATCCCCTCATGTATTATTCTCACTATTCAATAAGAATAGAAAGCATTTTATACACCCGTTAAGTCTCAACAGGTCTGGTTTCCACGAAACATGTAAATCATAAGTGACTACATGAGGTCAGTATGTTGTACAAAGGCCATCTAAGAAAAGCAGACCTGCAGGATTTACAATATAAAGCACCTTAGGTTCACACATGAAAGAAAAATGCAATTTTATGTCTGGCTATAGTGCAACAACTCAGAATTAGTATCAGTTAACTTCTTCTGGATGTACAAATATTTCATCCAACTGCACTCCTTTTAACCTTACCCATTCTATGATTTTGTAATCCCTTCTTTAAATCCTCCCAGGGAAAGTACTGACATGTGCTTTAGCAACCATGTAGCTGTCGAATTGATAGTTAACATGACTACATTTTAAATAACAGTAGTTTAAAGATATAAAGAGTGGAGGGCTACATCTCGTTCATTTTTATTTTGAAGAGGTGATACTGAAAAACCCAAACCAGATGTCCAGGGCAGGGCAGGGCAGGGGTAGCACAGAGTGCCTTGTAAGCACCATAATTCATGTGATGGTTTTACTTCCAGTGAATACTTGGGCTGATGGCAGCCCAATTCACTCCTTACAGATGACACTGCTGAGCCAGCCAGACTAGTATTTAAAAAAACAACAACTCCCAAGTGGCAGCATGAACAGAGACATTGACCAGTCCTGTGGGTCAGCTCAGACCGTCAGACAGTGTTCAGATGAGATGTTGGGGGAAAAGCTGGCACCTAAACACAGACCCAGAGAACCCCAGTGTGACCAGGGACATCCCGTGGGATGAAGAACACCCTGGTGAATGAATGGAATGTCACCTCAAATCTGTCACAAAACTTCACATCTCCTGAGGCTAGTCTGCATTTCTGCTCACAGAAGTGTAATGCACCCGAGCTCCCCTAGACCATAAGTCCTGGGATCAGGCTGACCCCAAAGAGCCTGCAGCAGAAGATGGCTTCACCCCTCACCCACAGCCATCTACCTGGAACTGCAGTGTGAATCACACCTGTTCACAAAGATTTGCTAAGCAGACCTTGAAATACCAACATGATGGATAAACCTTCTCAGTTTCAGTGTTAAATACTACCTTGCAAGGGGTAGTACCTCTTGAAAGTTAAGAAAGTGCCCGTCCCAGACAGGGAGCGAGCATACTCCTATTGGCATAGGAGTGTGGGGCTCCACAGCAGTTACCACAACAAAACTAGAAAATAGGAGCTCTTTTGAACCTCTCACTTGGTCAAAGGTTCTCTGCAGCATTACTTATTTAGTTGGTGAGATGTGAAGGGTTTATTCACTCAACCTATTTTAGCAAAGCAGTTCTGAGGTCCAAGCATGAAGACGTCCCTGAACAGCAGGCTGGGCTGGTGGTATCACTCCCTAGACACCAACACCAGCTGGGCAGGTATTTACTTTTTACCATTTAGGCCAAAGTAATAACATGTTCTCATAACAAACAGAGAGGAAATTGTAACGTGTAGTATGTAAAAATTAGTAATAGAACCCTTTCAAACCCAGGACATCAGAGGCATCAAGTAATGTCTTCTGTAATAACATGATCTTTATTTAAAATACATTATTCGAGACAAGCACTACTTTGTATTTAATAACTGGTTTGCTTTTTTCACCATATTCCAACACATAAATACAAAGTCAACTGCTGAACAGTTTCTGTCAAAACTTGTTTGCTTTTGAAGGTTGCCCCATAAAAGAAATCGAAAAAAATAATCTTCTGCAATCTTGGCATAAACAATTCTGTAAAATTTTTATTTATATATTATTCCAGATACGCACTGTGCTACACTAGAAAAGAATAATTATCATCAGGTTTCTTCTCTATATGTCTGGATTACCAGCTCAATGTTAATTTTTCTCAATATCTGGCGAAGGCTCCCTTGCTACATCCCTCTTGAAAATACTTGTAGCAGCACAGCTGGTCCCAGGATCATAAATATATGTAGCAAGGATGGGAGACCAGGCAAGAGCAATTCAGTGAAAGTATTGAGCCATGGGATACCTTTAAGACAGTTGTTTGATTTTTAATCAATCATCTTTGCTGAGATGAAAAATTGTGAAAGGAGCCATGAATAAACCTCAAGGGAATTTGGGGGAACAGACTCACAATATTGTGAAAAAGTGATACACTGACACTTTAAATATAGATGTTGTGAAGCTCCAGGGTCACAACAGTCTCTTACTATCATCAGTCTGCACCAAAACAGCCCTGATATGTTTATAAAGCCTGCAATGACTCAGATTTGGGGAGGTGGGAGCATTTTATCTCCTTTTCTAACTATCACATTTTACTGCTGAGAGCTAGGTGCTCTCTGAAATACCACAGAGCCTATTTCATATCACCAGGAAATCCCATTACGCTCAAGCTGAACATTATTTTCACATTTTAATAATTCTTCTCGATGTGAAGTCCAACAGCTGAAAATCCACTTCCTTCACAGAAATTTTCTTTCCTTACCGAAGTATTGCACAAGATAGTTTTGTCCTCAAAATGCTTCCTCAGAAAATCCTCCTGCAGGGGATGAGGCCAAACCAGGCACAGAGCAGGAGAGGGTCTGCATCCTACAAAGCAGCATTGGCACCTGGCACTTTGACGCTCAGTGCACTCAGTTAGTACCGGAATAGGTTGCCTGGAGGAGTTGTGGATGTGCCATCATTTGGAAGGGTTCAACGTCAGGTTGAAGGGTGCTTTGAGCAACCTGAGCCAGTGAGAGGTCATGGAATCATACAATCATTTAGGTTGGAAAAGACCCTACCCTGGCTTCAGGTGGGATAATTTTCTTCCTAGTAGCTGGTACAGAGCTGTGTTTTGGATTCAGTATGAGAATAATGTGGACAACACACAGATTTGTTGCTGAGCAGTGCTTACCCCAAGCCAAGTACTTTTCAGTTTCCTGTGTTCTGCCAGTGAGGAGCTGCACAAGAGGCTGGGAGGGAGCATGGTACAGACAGCTGCCCAGAATTGGCCAAAGGGATATTCTATTCCACAGAGTTTATGGTCAGTGCATAAACGGGAGGAGTGGCCCTGGAGGGGTCCATGACTGTCAAGGGACAGGCTGGGCATTGGTCAGTGGGTGGTAATTGCATTGTGCATCACTTGTCTTTCTTGGGTCTTATTTCTTTCTGTTGTCTACCATTTAACTAATATTATGATTATCGTTGTATTTTATTTCAATTATTAAACTGTTATCTAAACCCACGTTTTACCTTTTTTCTTATTTTTCCCTCCATCCCACCAGGGGGGCAAATGAGCCAGCGACTGCTACAGGGGACTCATGTTACCAGCTGGGGTTAAATCATGACAGACACTTCAGATCATCTGTGCAACTGTAGACCTAACACTGCTGAGTCCACCACTAAACCATGTCCCTAAGCTCCACATCTACACATCTTGTAAATACCTCCAAGGACAGTGACTCCACCAATTCCCTAGGCAGCCTGTTTCAATGCCTCATTGTCCCTGACCAGAGCAGGGAGGTTGGAAGGCAAGTCCCCTCCTACCCAAACTATTCTGATTCTATGAATAAAATCAGTGCATGTTCATATATATATATGTGTGTGTGTGTGTGTGTGTGTGTGTGTGTGTTGGTGTTCTGACGATGTTCAGGAAGAAATTCACAAATATTTTGTACACTCCTGGGGTGTAAAACTGTGCACCACTTTGCAGAAGGCTGGTGTGCTGGTTCCAGCTGGGGTAGGGTGAATTTTCTTCATAGGAGATAGTATGGGCCTGTATTTTGGATTTGTGCTGGAAACAATGTTGATATTAAGGGATGGTGTAGCTGTTTCTGAGCAGCAATCCCACAGCACCTTTTCTGCCTCTCACCCCACCCCACCAGAGAGCACAAGATGCTGGGAGGGGACACAGCAGGGCTAGCTGACCCCAGGTGACCTAAAGCATATTCCATATCATATGGTGTCATGCTCACCAACAGAACCAGGGGGAAGATCGGTCCCGGGCTGCTGCCTGAGGACTGGCTGAGCATCAACCAGTTGGTGGTGAGTGATGGTTTTCATTTGTATTCCTCACCTTTCTTTTGAGAGATGGCTCTGCCAAGGCAATGCCACACGGCTTGCACACTGTAACTGTGGTTGATGGGGTGTGGCACGGGAAGCTGGATCCACCCTGTGTGCTGCCCAGTCAGAGGAGATGAGCACCACTCCCCGAGGGGACTAGTAACATTAAGGACATGCATCTCTGCTTTGTTCTACCGATTGTCAACTTTATTCCCTGTGGAGTCAGAATGACCTTTAATTTCTTTGAAATAAAAGTCCATGTGAATATCGTGCATAATTCACATATACAATGTGATATCTATTTTTATATCCATTCCAAATGCAAAAGGATATTAATGTATGAGAGAGGGAACTTTCATCTGATAATGTAAGATTTCACTGCAATTCAGCACAGAAACCCATCAGAATATCTCGTAACTCTTGTAACACTATCTGTGTTTAATTCACACAGGGAATGGCATAAAACCTTAACCTGACGTGCAAATGAATATAAACCCTGAGATAATACTCTCTCTACATAGTTGTCATTGTAAATGTGCCCTCATCTTTTCTACCCGAAAATAAAGATCCATTCTGACAAGACAAAGCCCTACCAATAACTTCTGCAAGTCAGTTAATGAAAGACTTTAATGAAAGACAGTGTAATGACAAAGGGCTTTTTTCCCTTATATCTGCAAGGCATGTCAAGCCCACAAGGTGCAGCTGTTAGCCGCCTTCTAGAGGCAGTTTCATGCCGAGGACTCCTGCCTGTTAGCTTGTTTGGCCACATTGCTCTGATTTTGGGGATTTAATTCTTACCCCATGTCCTATAAGCCCTGCACACTGAGCCCTATGAAAACGCACACCTGATTCCTAGTGGTTCCTGAAGCATCTCCTTGTGGGGGGAACTGTATGTGCTGTGAAAAAATACCACCCCAAACCAGAGGGTTCTTTTTTTTTCTTATGCTCTGCACAGCGAAGCCAGCTCAGACACTATACTTCACCCAATCAGCAGGTCCAATTTTGCGTTTGCTTGTTTTTGAAAATAAGTCATTGATAACTTGATCAGAGCACTGAAGTAAAAGCATGGAAGACCATCGTACTATTGACAGGAAAAAAAAATATTTAAACTTGCTTAGGTCAATCGTCTCTGTTGATAAATCCACTGCAGAGGACAAACCCCAAGCAACTTGGGTCATGATGGCAGAAAACTTGGAGACTACAGTTCCTACTTAAATGCTCTCATATTAACAGGAACTTGCATGAGGGGAAAAAAACACTCCAGCTGAAAAACTGAAAGAAAGATTTAACTGTAACTTTCATAGGCACTGAGCTCAGTGAGAAAGCTGTGAGGAAAGCCTAGGGAAAAACGTCTCAAAATCTCCAACCAAGGTTAAACTGGAAAAATCAAACCCACCCAGTTTTAAAGCACATATGTACAAGAAGACAGAGGCATCATCATCCCTTTCACAGTGTTTCAGAGCAACAAAAATGAAACTGACAAATCAGCTGGTTAGCACAACAGACACTTTCAGAATGATTTGATATGATAAAAAACTCAAACACCCTACTCTAGCTGTTTCTCATGTAATATAAGAAAATACTGGTTTAATTTATGTAGTGTGAAAGCTGACAATATGTTTTGAAGTTTTGTTTAAGTAGCTAATATTCTCACATTAGTTGTAAACGAATTTTAACACTAAAAATAAATGTAATAAAAATAGTGTGAAATTCAGTAATTCAAGATACTGCTGACCAGGACTCATTCCTGCTGCATTATTGTATCTCGTGCAGCCATGAAAACAGAATTTTTGGTAAAATTTGGGGATTTCATAAAAAAATTTAAAGACAATTTCTGAGTTAGCACAGAAATGTATGGGATTTTGATTCTTATTAAAAGAGATTTCTTTTCTTTAAAAATACCAAAATGTTTCCTTTCATCTTTACAAATAAAACAGGCCTTTTTACATTTTTGTACTTTACCTTGAATTTGAGCTTAAAAATGGAAACGTAAAAGAACGTTCAGCTTGAATTTATTTTGAATCAGAAAGCTAGGGTTTTGTCATTGCCTTCATTAGGTCTCTTCCAACCCATTTGATTCTATGATTCTTTGATAACCAAATACAGTAATTTACATTACGTGCATTTGAAAATAAAAAGTAAACCAAAAGGTAATTGCAGAATGAAAAATACATACTTCATCTTCTCAGGAAAGTCAAAAGTTCCATTTTGATTTTAGCAAAATAAAAATTACGACCAGATGTAACACATTTCTGGGGAAAAAATTTGGTTTCCATTAAAAGAACCTTGAAAACCCTTGGAAACACTTTTCCTGACATGGCTGAAATAGTGACTTAAGCACCCACCTCATGCCCAGTGTAGACCTCTCAATGAGCTCCGCAGGTGTGATGCACCTTAAGAACGCTCCAGAAGAAACTCACCTATTGTGTGTTGTATCTGCAATTTAACTTCAGAAGCTGAAGAGACACCAGAACGAAGCCACAGAAGTGAAAAGGGTGAGAAAACCTGCCTACAAAATAGACCTAGATGCAGCATTTGCATACTCAACCCCCACTGATGCGCCCAACACTCCGACTCTGACCTTTACAGTGTGACCAAGGACACATCTCTGCACTGTTGAGGTTTTTGCAATGGTTTCTCACTGTATCACTGTAAAAATAGCTTCCTTGTGTATTATGTCTTGCTGACCAAACCCCTGCCCCCAGCTCCAGCAGCTCGATTTGGTGGCCGTCTGCCTACAACGTTCTGAACCATTTGCAGCGTCAGGGAAAACATAATTTAAAAATACGGTGGTGTTGAAAGATCTAATTGCAATATAATGTGATGCAAGACAAGAAATATATACAGTATGACCCTAGTTGGGCAATTTCTGGACACACCAGTAAACTCTGATAAGCAAAAAGGTGATTTGGGGGTGCACTCTCAGGCTGATGAGATAATGTAAGACCACCCAGGGGCAACCTCATCTGTAAGAAAATCATTGCAATAACAGTCCAAAAAATGCAGTTACTCTGCGCTCATAGGAATGTTATAGCAGATAGCAAAAGGACTCAAATGCCAGCTCACCTGAAGAGCCAGATATCTCTTTTCAAGCTTTAGCTCTGGAGTCTAAATATTTAGAGTGATCAGAGAGGTCAGAGGGATGAGGAATTAAATAATCAGCAGGAAGCACAGGGCATGCTTCCCTTTGCATCCTCACCTTTGTTACACTTTTCAAATCCCTCTTCCTTTCACAAACTGGGGGTAAATTACTCATTTTTCTCAGTAAGGAGTTTTGCTGCTGACTCTACAGGCACCAAGTTTTCCCCTGATGCCTTCTGCCTCCACTGCAGATCCAGAAACTTGTGCACACATTTGGGCCACAAATCTCCAGAGTGATGCAGGGAGCAGCTTGCATGCTGCTGTTGCCCTTTGGCTCCCTGCTTCCATCCACCTCTCCGTCCCTGATCAAGGGTGCCCCTCCTGTGGCACTCTGCATGCTAACTCATGCCAGCCTTTGCATTAGATGTGCCACTCTTGTTAGTCATCATCAGCACTTAGTGATTTGGCAGGCTCTGGAGGACAGCAAAAGGCTCATTTCTTTTTGTCCAAGTTCAGTTAGTCCCAATGTTCTGCTGATTCAGAGTGTCTTCTTTTGCATTTAGCAAGAATCCCGTAAGATTTGCTGTCAAAAGCATCTTGAGAAGTGAAACTGAAATGTATGCATTTGTAAATGATAAAGGAGAACCTAAGGACCCAGATTCAAATGTACAGAGTAATTTCTATTGTGGATGCCAATTATGCCAATAAAAGAAAAAGCAAATATTCCATTAACTAAAATGCCTTAGCAGTGACATCCATTAAATTTCAGGACAATCCATATTGAAATTGATTTCTGACAATATCCAACCTTCTGAACGACCTCCTGCTTCTGTCTGCAAAGCACCAGACCAGCACACAGGTGCCTGCACCATTTCTTCACAATAAGGAGCAGTTCACATTTAGCAAGTGCAGGCAGTCAAAACAGGTGATAACCTCAATGACTTGTGACTCCAAGTTTATTTCTAAAGGTGTGAAAGAAGGCAAGACACTGCTCAGTGCACCTCTTATAGAATGCTGTATTGCAGAGATGATGTTCACACAGAATTCCAGGCAGTGCAGTAACCACCAGAGGGAGACCCTGGAAATGAGCACTGAAGGAAATGGAATCAAAATTGATGTTTTCTGTAGAGCTCTCTGGAATACTAACCAATACCAACAGATAAAGCAATCCATGCAAATCTGATTGACAGTGATTGCTTGGCAGGGTTTGCCTTTTTTGTCAGTAGAAGCAGAGCAGAATTTTAAATGCACCTTCAAGACCGGTGTCTCCTCCTCAGTTGTGCAGCTGAGCACGTACAAGGGCAAAGGCTGGATGCCTCAGGAACTAAAATCAACTATCAGCAAATTACTTCCTTCCTGAACTGCAGGACCACCCGATACTGTTCCATTCTATCACACTTGTGGTTTGCTCCCTGCTGTGTGGCAGGGACTGCGCAGCGTGTTGGGCCACCAGCCAGCAGCACAGGAGTGCAGTCATCCTCACCACCTCCAGGTGAGCCCTCCTCACTTTGTGGCATGGAAAGGAAACTACAATCATTGTAAACTAGATGCCTAGAATTTAAATGGCTGAAGTTCAATTAAAAGAACCCCATTTTCAGCTGTATTGCTTCATTAGGATTAACTGGAGAAATTACAAGTCGTTGCCGTAAGGGTCTGAGATTCTGCCTGCAGAATGCCACACACACTACCTAAAGCTTTCGAGTCCCTGACTTGGTGAAAAATAAGATGCTGGATGACAGCACGGAGTCATCTAAGGCGGCCATTAATAGACTTTGTGTGAGCTTCCCAGGGATTACCAGTCAGCAGCAGAAGCTGCTCTACATGCTTTGCTTGCAGCAGCATATGGCGATTCACTCGGTGGTTGGAATTAAGCAGACCTTCCCCTCAGCTGAGCCTGCTGACAGAGAGGGGTGCAGAGCTGTGCCCCACCTCCTCAGCTGTACCACTGCCTGTCTCCACGCAGACCTCTGGTCCTAAATGCCGTGTGTTTTGACCAGAAGCACCTTTTTAGTGAATGTTGCTTGCACAGTGAACCATGGCACATAATGAAAGCAGAGTTTAAAAACAAAATTCAAAGTACTATCAATTTTATTTTGATTATGTGTGAAAAATCCTCTCAGCCCAGCAACTTGTTCTTGATTCTTGCCTATATATATGTGTCAGTTTCTTCCCAAATTCACTTCTGGTATAAAATCCAAAAATTTGCAAGCACAAAGTCCATCTGTTTGCAGAGCTCAGTAAGTCAGAGAAGTGATAATCTGATGTGCATTGCTCATGTGAACACACACATATGGGCACGCACAACACACATTCCTGGGAGTTCTCTCTACCTGTCCCAGGGAAATCTGCAGGAGCATCACTCAAAGCACAGCTTATATGCTTTATGTTCCAGGTCCCTAATTTATTATTATTAAACCAGAGGTTTAATTACCATTGTAGTTACAAATTAATTACACCATAATTAGAAATCATTCATTCATTAATTAGGTAGTTTGGAAGATCATAGCAAAATTGTCAGGAACCAAAGAAGGGTTATTTGCAGCAATCCTTGACAGTCAGTGATGAAATCAAGAGAGGAAAAATAAGATGAATTTTGCCTTTATAAACACTTAAAATATGTAACTGACTGTCTCTGGAGCATGTTACTGTTCCTTGACCACACAGACAGCCCAGCTCACGTACAAAACCCTGTGCTACAGATGCCTATGTTTCTAGTCCTGTTAACACGAGGATCATGGTCACACAATTATTATTTGTTAGGAGTGGGATCACAGCCAGGGGAGTGTATGAGTTATTCTGTAGAGACAAATCACAGATCTACTAAAGATCTGTCTCTTAGCTGGGAATGCAGAAAGTCTTCTAAAAAAAAAAAGAACCAAGTTTCTTGCCAGCTCAGCAACTAAGGCCAGGCTGGATGGGGCTTTGAGCAACCTGGTCTAGTGAAAGGTGTCCCTGCCTCTAGCAGGGGGGGGTGGAACTGAATAATCTTTAAAGTCCTTTCCAACACAAGCCATTCTATGACAATAATGCAAACCTATCTTAATTCCTACATATTTGTGTGTCTCTTTTCAAGTTAAACACTAATAAAAATCTAGCTGATACCCAACAATTACATAGGGCACCTGTGAACAGTATAAAATAAGTAATAGGGGGAGGAGGGTAACACTAGAATCAGACATCATCATTATCAGAATGCACCATTTCTGCAAGATGATTCAGAAAGAACACAACACTTATTTCTGTGTTATGTATATTCAGATACTTATTAATGCTGTAGAAAGCTGGAGATGTCACTTTCTGTACAATCTCTTGTAAGTATCTTTAGTTCACTGTTCCAAAAATAAATCGCATTTGGAGAAGCACAGCACCATTGTAAAAATAAGTCTAGTTTGGTCTGAGTCAGGCTTGGAGAACCTATCAACAGTTATCACTCTTTGCAAATCTGAATCTGTGTAACTACCACCACAACACACTGCCTGGTCACTTATTTTACTTTTTTTGGTTTTAAGAATAAGGGCATCCATTACGGTATTTAAAATAGTCTATTTATTTTCAATATTTATTTTCTTTCTCCTAGTGAGAAAAATTTCACAGAATGTTCTTCTCAACTTATTCTGTGACATTATATATTATGAACTATACCGATATTTGGTTCTAAAAATAGTGTGAATCAATCCAAAGAGTGGGGTGAGATGCCAGCGTATGTACAGAGGCAGACAGAGTATTGTTCTGTGTGGAATTAAAGCACCTCTAATTCATGCACGGTCTGAAAAGGAAGACAAACTGCCTTAAAAAAGGAATTCGAGTTCCAACAGGAAATTGATTTTATTGTTACTTTAGAGAACATGCCAGCACACCAAGTATCAAAGCACTTTAAGAATGACAGAAAATGAACACAAAACAGAAAAAAGGTTTGTGAGAAAATCAAATCTCTTCCAAGAAGCAATTCCTCTTACACTGAAAGAAATCGGGTACTCAGTCAATAAATAAATGTCCCAGAGACTATTACTGGCGAGTAAAACAAAATGCACCAAGACTCAACATGCCAAAGTACAGCATTGGAAATGGTAAGGATCAAAATACTGTCCTCATCACAAAAGCCATTTGCTCTTCATATGCTTCAGATTTTTGAAGAGCTGGGGACTTTAGGCACAGACTACGGGCTTATGCAGGAGGTTTGAAGGCAGCAGACAGGTGTAAACCTGCTCCTTCGCTCGCTGCCCCTGCAGAGCTGAGGGGCAGGGGCAGGGCACAGCCCACTGCTGCCCACCTGAGGAGCTGAGCCTCAGGGTGCAGGTGGCACAGTGCTGGCACAGGCTGAGGGCAGGTACTCCTTCTCCTGTCAAATCCCTGGGGACAGGAGAGGAAGGAGAGGAGAGAGAGTGACACGGAGCCGCTTCTGAGTAACAGCATCACCTGGTGCAAAGCAGCTTTTGCACTTGTGTGGCTCAAGGCTGAGCTCCACTCACAGCCATCGGCTGACACAGGACATGATGCATATACACGCCAGACTAACCCCAAAAGAGGAGCTCTTGCCAAATGAAGGGGTATATTCAGCAAGCAAACATCCTATAAATGGTATTCAAATGAATACTAGCCAAAATCTAGCTTACACTGCTTGCACATAAATTACTGGACTTCTTAAATTTTGATAATTACTTTTTCCCCCTAAGTTAATATATTCTTCTGCCACTCATTGTAGTCTAGTGAAAAAGCCACATTGAATCTCTTACCAGTGAGCTCTGGGAACTTTGCCAGTTTGCACCATTTTCAGAAAAACAAGGGCTTGAAGGCAATAGTCCCAGGGAATCTTGCTAGCACAAGTCTTCGCTCTCAACGTGCGCAAGTCTCTGTTAAATCTCTCAACAATTTTTTTCCCACACACAGTTTCCTTCCTGAAGTGGTTTTCATTTAGTGCAGAAGAATGCAGCAGAGCAAAAGACATCAGTAAGAGGCTCAAGAGCCATTAGATTTATTATGCTCTTCAAAAAACAGAGGCACCTTTTGTTGTTCCAGACGTTCGACAGCAGCTCCGGCACTGCTGCTGCTGCTCTGAGCAGGGGTACAATAGAGTCCTGCAGGAAAGTGGCTAAGATGTGTACAAGCAACATGCCATGGGTTTTTATTTGCATATCATTGGGAGAGCACTTCAGTGCCCTGGAAAGCTTTCTGCTGTGGAACCCGACCATCTGGGGGGCCAAAATACTGAACTGAAAAAATGCCTACTTCTATAGAGCAGAATAATTAAATAACGGTTTGATACTTCCTGACAGATGAATAATAGCAATGATATTTACAGTTCTAACACTGAAAGGAGTCTGTGATCCCAGTTTATTTATTCATGAATGAAGCAGTCAGCTGCAGCCAAGTTAATAGAGAAGATTAACCAGTTTTCCTCACTGCTTCTTCTGGCTGGGCCAACTTCTTCCAGATCTGGTTTTAAACATGTTTCTCTTAATGTGAAGTGTACCCAGGTTCTTAGAAATGTCATCTATCCAATGTAGGAAAACCAGGTTAACCTGAGGACACTTGAGCAGTTTGGCAGGCAGGGGAAGCTTGCAAGACAAGTGCCTATTATTCCAGGGAAAGTGTTGGTTGTTTTGGAAAGATGGGAGTGGGCTTTTATGAGGACAGTCAACCCCCTCAGCAGAGGGAGAAAATGCCTTGGGAGACAGACATGATGAGTGCCCCTAAGGGCTGAGTTGATGTTTTTCAGCTGGGGTCACAAGGGACTTCTGCCCTCAAAGGGTCGAAGATGTGGTGGGGTGCTGCCTGGGGGGTGCTCTTCACTGGATGCTCAACAGATTCACCCCTAGTTCACTGAGTAACAGCTCATCTCCATCCATGTCACAAAAGAAGGAATTTAATTCTATAGTAAGCAATATACTTACTAAAAGATTATGCATAAGTCAGGTGGATTTTTCTGGAACAGTTCCAGTGATAAAGCAATGCAGCAGACGAAAGGAAAAAGCTCATCATCTTACTTGAATTTTCCCTCCCTCTTCATTGACTTACAAAGCGCAGCAATTTAGATTAGAAACTGCCCTATCTGCAGAGCATTTCTGAGTGACTAAACTTAATATTGAAACTGGTGTAGGCATGAGGCTGGAAAAACTGTGAAATGTATTTCTCTAAACCTTTCTCTGGTGTTTTTGAAAGATGTCACTCAGAAAAGATTTATTCCCCTGGGAAAGCTTTGTTTTTTAAAGAAGCAAAAGTGCTTTGTATTTTCCACATGCACATAATTAACCATTGCCCATGGGTTGCTGTTTTGGCTAGCACTAGGTGTCTGACCACATGGATCATATTTACACTACTGAGTTCAAAAGTTTTTATTTACAAGTTCTCTGTGCCTAAATTATAAATAGGAACGACTTGCGGAATGACTTGGTTCAAAGACCTGCAGCAGGATGCATGCTTACAGTTCTGCAATGCCTACACAATATGAAGTTACACGTGTCTTTACATGCTATTAACACACTTAAAAGTACAATCTGCACAGAATATACTATCTTTATAATCTGCACCAACACACCTGATAGCGTGGGAAACAAGTCTGCAGCACAGTATGCAAAGTGTCTTGCGTGGGGCACAGATCCCTTTACACCAGCACGGTTTTGGAACCAGCTGGCTGCAAGTGGGCATTGTGTTCTGTGGTGGGTCCCTTCCATTATTGATGAGTTATTTTATGTATTATGCAGTACTGTAATGAAGATGCAGTCTTTTGTCTTCCCACACTGTGTCCTCTGTGGTGCTGGGAAGTCTTGGGGCAATATTATCAAATAAAACAGGCACTGCATTGTAGAAGATGAATTCAGCTGACTGAGTTTCCCAGCAGTTACACTTTAGTGCCACTGAAAAACCGAGAGACGTGGGACTAGTTGGAAAAATTCTAATGAAAAAATGAATTGAACATAACATTTGAGAAGTCTTTTTGAAAAAACTGTGTAGACTTTTATCTGAAATCCAGTGCACCATCACTTTCACGCACATCCTTCATTGACAGAAACCTTGCAAATACTTAGGGCACCTAACTAGGAGACAGAATGTATGCTGTACTCTGCCAGTTTATCTGCTGTTTGACGAATCAATGCTTTATTCTTCTTTTATTTCTCTCCTTATTTTTGGTGGGATCAAAGTGCTTTCCAAGGAACTTCCTCTCAGCAATACAGAAATGCTGTCAATTCTGTACAAGAGTAAGAGCAGAATGACTGAACAAATGGAAACAGATCTCAAACTCTGAAGACCTTCATGAAGTCCAACTTATGGGAATGGGGGCTGGACAAATACCTGTCAAATAATCCACAATGGTGGACAAGAAAAGACAGCAGGTCTTCAGAAGAGGATCGAGTAGCACTCCTTCTGACCACCACATTCTCCCTGCAGAGTTAAGGCTGGGTCTGTGAAGCTCCATGTGGGAAGGCATGGGGTTGAACTCTGCACCCTCCATGACCTACTTCTGTATTGTGTGGTCTGTAAGCCACTTAGAACATTATTTATTGCTTTCTTACAAGCAATAAATAAAAAACCAAATCACTATTAACTTTCTTCAAATCCCTCTCCTATTATTTCATGCTTTTCTCCAACTTCACCCTTAGTCAGAAAAGGCAGCTGACCTCTAACTATGATTAACTCTGCAACAGAGCCCTCTGCTTAAGGCTTTCCAGCATGTGGTGTTTACATTTAGAAATGGGATTTTCATGTATTGAAAGTCAACAATAAGTATTCAAGTCCCCAGGGTAAAAACATCAAAAGAAAAGCGAAAGTTGATAATACGTTATATTCACAATGTCACAGGCAGCATTTACCAGTGGCACAGATCAGAATCTTAATTATTCTTCAGGAAGCACCAAGTCTTTAAGCCATGGAAGCCCAAGATGCCCCCAGAGCTGGTCACGCCAAGCACAGACCTGAGCCACTGCCTCCTTCTGCAGCAGAGGAACATGCGGGTGCTGCCAGCGACCAGCAGGGACTCAGAGGCAATGTCTGAAGTGAGCAAATAAGGAAGGAAAAAGATTAATTCTTTTGCCTGTCCCCAGAAATTTGGGGAGCAAGAAAGGGAAAGAAAATACTCTCATTCCCTCTCTCAGGGAAGTGTAACCACCCCCTGGGAGAAGCACTGAATGCGCAGGCTCCATTAAGCCCTGCAGAAAGTTACCTTCACCACAGGCACTGCTGGTTTTCCGACTAAACTATGGCAGGGAAGAACTTGCCCTTCTTAGCTCACTAATGTCCTCTCTTCATGTCCTGCTCCACTAGCAATGCTGTGCTGCCACCGGTCATTGCACTTGGTAAATCTAAGAGGATGTAAGCCCTGAAGAACACAAATCTCGTCTGCTTAGCAAACATCAGCCTGTGGGCAAGGTCCGTGCAAAATGTTCTGTCCACAGTCTCCTGGGGGAAGAAGGGGTGATGCTCTGCTCCCAGTGAAACCTGGCTGCAGGTGACAAAGTAAGCTAGTGACACACTACATTGTATCAGGTAACTTATGCCAGTGAAAGGTCTGACTTCACAAAGTGGACACCCATGAAAGAAAAACAATTAAATGGGAAGTCATTTGTCATACTAATGATCTTACTAAATGTCACCATTAAAGAACTGTAAGCAAGAGATTGGTAATGAGAAAGTCAATGTTATCATTTGCTCTCATTTTGCAGGCTGGCTCAGGACCAACTCTTTGTTTTTTATTGTGAAAGAGAACAGATTAAAGAGATGTATAAGGAAATTAAAGTAATTAGGCACATAAACAACCTGCCAGGTAAATAACTGTGATTCAGTGAGGCAACTGTCAACCTCTAAAGTAAGGATGGCATGTATTTGTATTATTATTACTTTCTTTTTAGTCTTATTTTCTCTCATTTCTGATTACTCCTAACACAATCATTAGCATCCTTACAAAGCACAAGACTGAGCCGAGTCTGTGTTCACCTCATGCAAGGCTTGCTTTAGCCCACCCTGAGGACATGCACTGGGAGAGGCTCCCACCACAGCACTGAGAAGTTGGACACGTGTAAGATGGCCAGCCCTCCCCATGGGTGAGAGTATGAGCACATCCCCTGCAGAAATGCAACTAGACAGAGAATTTAGACTATGGCTTTCCTCCTACCTTTTGTGAACTCTGGGACACCGTACCCCTGGGAAATTCCCTTCCCCAGCACTGATCTTTACATGCAACCCAGGTTAACACAGGCTCTCTGTAGGATCTCATCCAGCCCATTTAACCCTAGGCATTAAACAAAGCACTTGGTTTGGTTTTCATTCACGCCCCATGTAATCAGTACAGAGAGATCACTGTCTGTGGTTGATCTTGGGCATCAGTTTCTCTCATGAGGAGAAGGGACAGTACAGTAGCTCTCATCACTCGGTCATAATGAGTATGTTCATTTCAAGTGACCCAGTAATTTGAAAGTCAGCACTACCTAAAAATTATTTCCAACTCCCCAAAACACAGACTGCTAACATTCTTTTAAACTAACTCAGCTTAATGCACCATTCAAAACCTCACAACACAGCTTTGTGCCAAGACTAGTTATTTTCCCAAATGTTACAGTATCCTGACTCCATGTCTGCTGAAGACATGATGCAGTCTCACATTTTCTGCTGTAGTCTACCATGATTAATTTTAGTTTATGGAAGTGGGTGGTAGAATAAAGGGAGCAGCAGCCATGGAAGCCAGAATCTATTCAACTATGGGAAGACCAGAAGTTCCTAAACATAATGATATCTCAGCAGGAAATATATGAAAAAACTAAACATTACAAATAGCACATCCCAAGTAGTGCACGTATTCCAAGCTGCAGAATTAGCAGAGAGGGTATGGTGTCCTATGAATGTGCCAGAGGGAACCTCTGTTTAGCTGTGTGATTTTGGTTGAGCATTTTATTAGTGTGTGGAGCAGTTCTGTGCATACAAATGCATCCCTTAAAGCTGCCATCCATCTGCATAAGCACATGAGCAACTTTATTACATGGATGCATAGATATAATAAATACATTTTTTCCTAATGATTTTTCCATATGAAAAAGCAGACTCTAATGCAGCATGCAGGCAGCAGAATGGATGGAGTACCCAGGCAGTGGCTGTGCCTGAAAAGATATATGGGTATGTGTGTTTGTGTGAATTCCTATTCACATTAATTCATACCCACAAATGCTTATGGGCTGTAGGAGCCTGGAAGAGCAGATCTGATAAAATGTTCTGTACCTTATATTCATTATGTACTTTTGCTGTCAACTTGCATGCTGAGATCATTGCAATAACTGGGAAACTTATGATGATATAAAGGTCCTCAGTATAATCTATTATAAATTTGTAGCTAATATAAATTAAAGGGAAATATTTATAGCAAAATTTAATATTTAAAAAATGATAAAAATCAACAAAACCCAAATGCTGAAATTCCCTTTAAACCAAATTTCAGTTTTTGACAAGCTCAGCTGTAAAGAATGGGACAACTGGAAAACTTTGAAACTTTTAACCCTTTACATATGAGAGAAAAGGGGTTGTTGCAGACACAATATTTACCAGACCTTTTTTTTTTTTTAAAGAAAAGAAAGTAGGAAATTTTGCCATTTGTGACCCAATTCCTGTCTGCGTATGTGACAACTACAAACTCTAAAATGGAAGCTCCTCAGCATGGGCTGCATCGTAAATCTGTAAAGCATCTAAAGCACATTTTGGTGTGCTAAGTAAATGAATAAAGAATACCCAAAAATGCAAAATGCAAATTATTATTTGTTGCATATTCATAAACATCTCAGAAATCTAATAGGCTTTCAAATATTCAAAAATACTTTCTTAAAATACTTGTTCCTTGCTAAGAGTAGCTAACATAATTAAGGTATCAACCATAAGACAGTTTCTTTCATTTTAGCCTATGTGCAATAAATTTTCATCCTGAGACTTGTGTTTCCACAAGGCACCTCCCTGAAACAAGATCCTGGAAACAAACAAAATCCTGGAAAATCTTCACTCCCTTTGATGGGAAGAGACAGATGTGAAAAAAGCCCAACCCAAAGTTAAGAACTTTCAGAAGAAAGGCAGAATCATCACAGGCATTAAACCAATCACTACACCAAGGCCATAGTCAAAGTATCCAAATTTGGAATCTTATTTGGTGGTCTAAAAGGGCTGAGAACATCTGAGCAGCCAAAGCACTCTGTACTCTTCAGATTTGCATAAATTTAGGACTGGTGAATCGTGGCCAGATATCCTCATGAATTCTTCTGCTGTGGCACAACTACAAGTGAAAATTTTCAATCTGAAGAAGGCAGGATTAAGTCCTCAGTATTCCTAAATGTAACTCAGAATTTAAAATATTTCTTGATTTTTGATGACTTTTGATTTTTCAGCTTTAATAGGTCAGAAATAGCAGAATAAAAAATACAAACTTTTATATTACAAATATGCCTTTTAGTAAGACATATTTGTGTATTGAAGGTTGTCAGGAGACAATCTCTCTTTAAAGATCTCCTGTCCATTGCCAGTGAATACTGCAGTGAAACCTGGATGGCAGCAGGTGATATAAACCTTCAGTCACTGCGTTTACAAAAGGAAAATAGGGCTGTGGTGTGTATTTTACAGGGAAAAAAAGATATCACACAAGGTCTGCTCTGTTCCCAGCCCAGGGGCTGCAAAAAGGTCGTAATTGTGTAACTGAGGGCAGTACTTCATTCAGATACCACAACTGGTTTCCATTGAGAATGCAGGATGTTATTTTGGGGCCTTGTCAAGCTAGTGCAATGACAAATTCACAGAACAGCAAAGTTCACCACGAATATTTTCTGCAGACAAAATAGTATTCAGGGACTCAGTCAATGTGTGGAGTACAAGCCCTTGCACTTATGAAAAAAATCCAGGTGCCACACACTCCTCTTTTTGAAAGCTGATCCACAAGAGCTGACACCCAACACACTGGAAATACGAACTCTTAAGTTCTATCTTATAAAATGTTGCTAATTTTACTCTAGCTTCTGTTTATTTAAAGTTATATTCTGCCATCTTACATGTAAAACATACAAATCCACAAATCAGTGGGGCTACCTGCCTGCTTAGGCATCCCCAAATAACTGCAGTGAGTTAAAGCACCATGAAAAATGAGAAGAAAAGGAAATAAAACCAGAAAACATGTACAATTCATATTACAGCAAATGCTGATCTAAAGGCCGTCTACGAGAGGCTGGTTTTTTATTATAATGCATTTTATAATGACATACTATCCAATACAACTGCATTAGTTGATTGATAACAAGCATTGTAAAATGTCACAGACTAATAGAGATTAATTTACCTCCATCTTGTGAGTTCATGATATTCAGAGCAAACAGCATTGCATTGGAGAACGTGGTAGCCTCTTCTTTGCTTGCAAAATTCAAGCCATAGACCTGCCGTGCGTCGCGCCATTGATGAAAGGTAGGTGTTGCTTGATTGTACTTCAATCCTTTCACAATTGAGTAATTAATCACTACCTGTGATTTGAAAGAGAGGGGTAAGGATTAAAAATAGTTCTGCTGTCAGTGGGAAAAAAAACTACCTAACCCTTGTGTAAAGGTTAATTAAATTGGTAGAGGCAGTTCCTATGGCAGCTCCTACATGGCTGTATGGTAAGGCAGTGTGTGTTTCGATGACAGAAGACCCACATCTAGGGATGAGATTTAAAACAGTTCAATTCAGCCTCGGGCACTTGCAAGCCAGTTTTGCAAAATCTACTACCTGCTCGTGTTTTCTACAGCACCTCCACAGCATGCAGCTGTGAAGATGCTGCAGACAGCTGTCAGGAGCCAGTGCCAGCAGTTGTTGCCATCTTTTGGAGGATGATCATGCATAATTGTTAGAAAAAGAGCCAGACAGAGATCTTGGCACTAACCCTGCCCTACAGCAGATAAATGTTTGATTCATTGCACTGGCTCTGCTTTTCTCCTCCCATGCGCCTGATCACCACCAGCTTCTTGTGTTGAGAGTTTTTCCTCTAGAATCAGACAGACAATGACAAAACCAGACAACCACATATTTCCTCTCCCACCTCCTCCCTTGTACATGCAATATTTTCCAGGTAAGGGGTGACTGCAGCAGAAGGGTGTTTCTCTATATTTTGATTTAATCTGCTAAATACAGTGCCCTGTTTATCCTTGGGTGGGGCAGATGGGACGCCAGACTACACAGTACAACTGGGATCCAACCAGAAACCACCAATGCTAAAAGTCTAAGATGATGTAGCTGAAGGTGGAGAGGCAGGAGTGCCCACTGCACCATTAATAAATGAGAAGGACCCATGGCAGAGACAGCAACCCTGAGATACCCATCTGTGCATGGCAACAGCACTGTGTTGTGACAAAAAGTTAAGAAACAAAATGCCAACAAAAAGGATCATAATTATTCTCTCAATCAGGCACAGTGCAGTTGAGAACAGAGATGTTGTAGTAACTGGAGGCTCCCTCTTCATCAGCTCACACATGCTGGGGGCAGAAGGGAACAGGCACAGAGAACCTTGAAATTATGAGCAGGGAAGTCTGAAGTTCATTATTCAAATACAGAAAATCTGGTCTTGAGTGTCTGAGATTGTCCCTGCACATGGATTTATTTTGGCTGGAGTTTTACCAAGAGCCAGAAAAATCCCACCATTTCTGATGCTCATTGAAAGTCAATCAATGGAAATCCTCCACCAAACTAGTTTGCATGGCTCATCTGTAAATTAAGTGGGCTGGACACTGGTATACAGGAATAGGGAGACGGACTTTTGTGCATGTTGTCCAGAAACTCACTCTTAGAGAAAGTCTTACCATCCTGAGCTTTGTAAGATGGGAGCAACAACTGAAGACAATGGAACAGGGAGTCAGTATGAAGCAACTTTGCACACAATATTTATATTAAGAGGTGGATCCCACACTCCGGAAAACCTACCAACACTTTTTTTTTTTTTTGCAGTCTGATTGACCAGCCCTTTGGAAAGTTTTCTATTAACACTATGAGTCCAATTAAAAAGCTCCAATGTATTTAATTAGTCAAACAATATTTTTATTAGATGACTGACAATTCTCTTTAATTATAAAGGCTGGCTTTTAAAACTAATTTCAAAGATTAATGACTCCTGAGTTTTGAATTTTCAGTGGATTGCCAGTTTAAATTGGCAGAAAAACATTAGATGAGCACAATAAGGAAAAAATTGTTTTACACACATTCCTATTTTGAAGGATAACACTGTCTCATTGATATAGCTAACAGGTGTCTGATAACTGGACTATATTAATATACAAAAAATTATGGAAACCAGCAAAGAAGCCAGTACACCACTAGATAATTACAGATATACTCTTATTTCTAGAATGGATTTATTTACGTGAGCCAGCTTTAAAGAATGACATAGCATATAGTCTTTGAATTAGGTCTAGTATTAGGCACAAATATGAGGGTCTAAATGTTGCACTCAAGCCAATATCATTATTAAGGTTCCATGCAAATACTTTGGGAAGCAATCAGACCTACACTTGTTTTCCAGACACATTTCACTGAGAGATTCCTGACCTGTGAGCCAAAGGAAGATGCGGTCTGCATTTGGTACACAGCCTCCCAAGGGTCAGTCCCCTGAAAATGGGGCCTGCAACACCAACATGCTGTGCAGGAAGACACCCACACCAACCAGAATGATGTGGAAACTGGTCACATCAAAGGCATTGAACTCACATTATAGCTGACAGCTTAGATTGCCTTTTTTCCTTGAAAACTGGTGACATCACCCCTATTCTTCCACTGAGCATTGGGAGAACCTGTACCACTGTTGGTCATAGTCAAGGAGTCTCTGGAGCATCAAGGAGACTCATGTCTGGATTACTAACCTAACAGTTTTAACATGGACCAATTTTTAAGTCTTCCAATCATTTTTGAGTAGATTAACCAAGGGAAGGCACAGTCAGTATCTTCAAGGAAATTCTTAGAAAGACTGTGAGCTTTTAACAGGCTTTCAAAGTGAATCTTTCTCGCCTACTAAAAGAAAGTTCTGTTTCAAAGGTCACCACTCTCAAAGTCCAAAGAGCACCAGAGGGTGCAATGCAGCTATATAATGAAAGACAGAAATTATAAAAACCTATGCCAAAAATTGTTCAATAGAAGTCAGGTAAACTGTACAAAACCTGCTTCCCCAGAATATCAACCCAAAGAACTCTGAGAATCTGCTGTGTTCTGAAGGTTTGATCCCTTTCATCAAATAACGACAGAATTCGAATGTTGACCTTCAGTAAGCATCAGGATGTCTACACATGTAATATCTTGTCTTCAGACTCAAATCAGAGTTTAAAAGTGGGAAGTGAAACTTAGAATAGCCAGAATTTCATTTTATCCCATTTGGCTCATGTTTATAGAATACACTACAAAAGAGAAGGGGTTCTCCCACTGTTGCTGAGTGCACAAAGGTATCTTGTACAAATGGTTTGGAGACTCTACAAGGCACGTGATGTGCTTCAGAGCAGTAATTAGCATAAAGGTCTCCCTGTTTGAAGCATAGGGGTTTTTACAGGTGTTTCTAAGGGATCTTTAAAGCTTCATATGTCAGTAAGATAGCAGCTGCCAGGCTGAGCAGACCAAGAGTTCATCTTTTAATCTTCAGTTGTAGCCCACAATAGCTGAACTGGAGAAGATTACTGGAAACCTTGAAGAAAAAAGTAATGGATTTGTCCATGACAAACAGTTCTTCCTATAACTCTTCACCTAGAATTTGACTTAAAAGCTGAAACATGACAATTTATATGCCTTTTTTTTTTTCTTTTCAACCCCCTTTTAGTAGTTTATATCCTGAAACAAAGTAGTCTTGTTACTGATATAAATGTCTGTGCTGCTTTGAACCCTGTTAAATTCTGGATTTCAATGACCTCATATGGCAAGGATTTTCACAGACCAGTCGTGCACAGCATTAATATGTTGACACCTTCCCATGTTCCTATTACTGTAACGTTACAAAAGATTTGCTTCACTTCTACTTGGTACTCTCCTTCATCCTTTCACCTCACTTTGACGTGTAGGCTCCCTGAGATGGGCAGGGAATTTTAGGATCTAGAAAAAAGCTCAAAACCAAGAAGCCCTTCCTTCTGGCCGCTGAGTTGAGAGCTGTCAGCAGTGATGATGGTGGTGGCCAACGGGAGTCATGGGAATGGGGATAGAAGGAATCAAATGGGCTTCAGGGCAGCAACACCTGAGGTGTGAACACAGACATGATCACAGGAAGAGCTCCCACACAAGCCTCACCCCCATGCTCTTGCTTTTTGAACCAGAAGAATCACTTGTACCTCCAGAGCATGAAATGGTTCAGAAGGTTGATGCCAGCTTGGGCCCTGCCACACTGCCAGTGCTCAGGCTCATCTCACAGGGAGCAGACATGATTGCTAAAACAGGGAAGATACAAAAACTGCTACAGCTGAGGCCAGATTCTTTTATTCTGATGGCAGGCCCAAACCTGACGAACTTCTAACAACTTACAGCAGTGTTTAATTGGTTCTTTATTTTTAAAAAATTGTGGTTAGCTTATATCCCAAGAATGTTGTCACCGTTTCAATTTTGGTTTGGGCTCACATGTAAAATGTTCCACTTTTCCCAAGGCCCTGTTTCTACATCTACTTCTCAGCCACATCAACACACCAACCCTCCAGGGGACGTGATTCACTTTTGACTTGCATTCTCCTCCCTGCCTGTTCGTTCAGCACATGCCTTTGGGTGATGAGATCATCACTTAATGTAAAATCATAATTTTAAACCCTCATTTGATCAGGGCTCCAGACTGGGGAGCTACTGCTTTTCAGCTAAGCCATAAAGATGGACCTCTTATATGTTTTCAGCTTTGTTAACTTCTTGCATGGTGACTGAAGCTCACACATGTCACCTTTACAACAGGCCACGTGACAACAACAGCTGACAAGCTGCACCTCTTGGGCTTCAAGAATCATAGAATTGTTAAGGCTGGAAAAGACCTATATGAACATTTAGTTCAAAATGAAGGCTGTAAGGAAACATCAAAGCTCATGACATTAAGCAATTGTAATACTGATCTGGCCTTACAGTCGAACCAGTTCTGGCCCCTGTGACTACTCCAAAGCTTCAAGAATCTACTTGTGGTTTTCTGAAGGTTTTCACTCACACCAGCACTGAGTCTGTGCAAACGTGTACCCCTGTGCAGAGCAGAAAGGGGAATTCATGTACTGCTGGTCTGTAACCCAGCACCGCTGCTACATGCAAGCGTGCGATGAGCACGTCACCCAGACACATAAAGGGAACAAGAGGTCTGGTGGCCACTTCCTGGTGGTGAGAATGGTGCTCCAGTTCTGCGGCTCTAAAAACCCTATCTCTTTGCAGTGAATTTTTTAGACACTGTCAGCTCGAGAAGGAGATAAACACAGATAAGGTAAGTAGAATGAGAAGACAGTGCCATAAATTCCAACACATGCACGAAAAAAGGGCAAGAAAACAGAAAGGCAGATAGACAAAGACAAGAAAAGGAGTCTGCAGAAGAAGATACATGAAAACTGAAAAAGATGATGAAAATTAAAGAGAGATGTTATTAGAGGTGTAATATAAAACAACAAAAATTAAAAGGGAAATATTAAAGGCTGGCAAGGGTGAAGCCATGATTACTCTAGTCTGCACCTTGACAAGCGGTATGTAATAAAAGTTAAAATTGTTCTTCCATGGTATTGTGTTGTGCTTCCTATTTTAAACTAGTTTCTGAACTCTTGGAAATGTCTGTAGCCTCATTAGCTTCATTATATGCCAAATAACTTGTTAGCTCAAGATTGGTCCTTTACAGATAAGTATGTCTTTCCTGGCAAATCAACAGCTTTTACTAAAACCTCAATTTCAGTGAGATTTAACATAACCTGAGAGCAAGCACAAAATGGCTTGCACAGAGAAATACTTTAACTGAAATTCATTTTTGTTCTCATTGAATGCAAATGCTTAGCAAGTCTAGAAAGCTTATGATTCTATGTAAGACTCATATAAAATATATTAAATTCTGAATCTTGAGACTTTCAGTATTCCTTTGAATACTACTATACTACACAGTGTCTTGAATATATTTTATTCATAATATTGGAGTTTTGCAATCATATTTAAGGTGAGCACTTTGTTTTAGATAGTTTTAGGTGACTAAGGTAATAACATATACTCTTTGTTTGAGGAAGAATTTTTAGTCTTTAAACTCTAGAAAAATATATTCTTCTACCTGCTTCCTTCTGAATTGAGATGATTTTTAGGTAGCATGCAGTCTCTTCATAAGATGAAACATTTGCAAGCAAATAGAATGTTACAGTTAATGCAATGTTTAAAGTACAGCTCTCGATTTGACTTTTTAGTATGTCCTGCTCTTTAAATTGTATACTCTGATTAAGACAGACTTCTGGTACATAGTCTGCCTTAGATATATATGTTGACTTTATGACTTCTACTTGTTTTACACCAGCTATTCAGTTCCATCTTAGATTGTAGTCACATGAAAACCATTTATGTTCACCTGCTGCCTATGAAAAATAAATGGCCAGCACAACCTGGTACAAAGCAGTACTGGCTTTCACAGCTGACTAAGAAGCCATTATATTTCATTTATTTTTGAAAATATTTTCTATTTTTGCCTGGAACTAATTGAGTTAATATATTGTCTTTGCTCTACTGAGAGGGATAAAAGCAGTTGCAAACCTTTTGGCAGATGTTTCAAAAGTGCACTGCAAGGAGCTGAAAACCAATGTGCTCAAAGCCCACCTATTCCTGTTCTGCTTTCCTTTCTCAGAGTGATGACTCTGTATTATGGACAGTGTAGCAAAGTCACTACCACTTCCAGTATGCAACCTGACCAACATTTTCATTTGGCCCAAGCATCATTACAGCTGACAACTGAGATAGATCATCTGCATTTCCATAAGCAGATCAATCAATTCAACATTTGTGGCAGCTGAGAGGTGCCCTGGCTCCTGTTCTCTGGGTTGGCTTGACTTCTCTCGGCTTGCCCTGCCCCTGCCCATCTCACACTGCCAGCAGTGCTCATCTCACCATCCCGGGAGGCAACACCACTCTCTGAACCAACAGACAATCAATTGCCCACTTTTTCCTGATTCTTCTGCCACACAGAGGGCTCCGGGAGAGCACAAGAGGTGGGCAGCCCAGACAGGATGGGCTGACACTGCTGTACCAGCCTCACACCAGCACACAGAGGGAGCCCCCAACTCTGAAATTTCTGCTCTAAAACGCAGATGGAACTACGGCACTGCACCACTATTCCACCCAAGTAAACCTCTGTTTAGGGTCTAATTGAGACATTTGGTTGGGGAGCTCCTGGCAGCACGCCCTGCCTGGCACACCGTGAGCCACGCTGCTCTGGGCTAAGCACCGTGCTTTGGTGGCTGACCAGACTTGGGGCCTGATCCCAGTTCTGATAATCTAAATCCCATATAACTCCTTTAATGCCCAAGAAGGTCCTGCAGAATTAGGCTGCTGTAAATCAGATCACAGTGTGCACATAGGATTTTAAAGTGCATTACAAGGACCTAATTACTTAACATAGCAATGTTAACAATCACACTTTGTGAGACAGCAGTGCAGAACTAGTGATTTCTACTTTTAATATAGTACTAAAACCAAGTAAAAAGTAATTTGGGGGAGTTAAGAACAAAACCTGCAGAGTGAAATAAGACTCATTTCACAAGAAAACATGGAAGGGGAGAATAACATTAAAATCTCTCTGGCATCTACCAAAAGTTCTTTTATTCAAATAAGGAATAATAATTTGTGATACATTCTGTGTTCAAAAAATTCTACAAAATCTGACTGGAGTAAACAAACTTGTAGGTACCTTGCAGAGAACAGGAAACGTTGCATTAGGTGTAGAACTGAGGTTACCAAATGAGATCAAAGGTTAATTTACAGGAAACTCGGTACAGTTACTCACTTGTTGATCCTGCAGTTTAACTCCAACTACCCTGAAGGTGTTTGTGGCCGTGTTGTGGTATATGTTGATCCTGCTGAATCCCTGCTGTCCAGGTTTGATTGGCACCCATTTCTTACTGGTATCGTCATAGACCATAACTGAAGCTCGGGCTTGGCAAATACTCTGTTCACTGGAAAGCAAAAACAACAAAATCAGGAAAAAAACCCAGTGAATTTGCTGCTTATTACTGAAAACCTCTAAAGGAAAAGAAACCGACAGAAACTATCAGAACTACTTACAACATATGTTTTATAAGAGATCTGCTAATCCTTTGACTGTGATCTGTTAAATTAAAGCTGACATGTATGTGTTCATAGACTTAAAAACTCCCCTGTATGCTGCTGTTTTGAACTGATAATCTAGTTTATATAAAACACTAAGCCCTGAGAAATAACCTGCATCACATAAATGTTATGAAAATTGTCCAATAGTATGAATGCTCCATTTATTTTATGTACCTATTGGCAAGTGAGGCCTTTCACATTTGCATGAAAGCTACCAATATTTACAGCTTACTGACAAAACAAACGTGACATCCACAGCTGAGTTATACATGTAAAACTGGGAGGAAGCAGACCTTGAACCAAAAGCCACGTTAGGTAAACTGAAGAAATCAATTAAGTTAATCCATCTGACGCCTAATACCCAGACCTGCTGACGCACTCAGAGGTCCCAAAATACAAGGTGCAAAACACACAGGAACTCTTTTTTTCTTCGTCCTAGTAGCAAAGAAAGTGGCAAAGTGGAATCCATGAATGTCTGCATTCCAGCATTAAAGTACATATATGTCATATAGCATTAGTAACCATTTTTCTCCTTTAGATTCATAGAAATGTCTTAGTTCTTTACCTCTTACTTGCATATCATGACTAATTCACTGGAATCATAATAAAACACACCCTTCATGAGCAATAAATACCACTGGCAAATGCTGTTGAGGTGACTTGTCAATACAGACCAGGATTTCAATTATCTTGAGTTCTCAGCCACTTTTCTTCTACTAAAGGAAATAAGAGTTCCTTACATGAAGAAACAAATGAATCCTGAAAATTTTGAAGATATGAGATCTTTAAATGTAACGGAGATTTTCAACATGCAAATAATGCATCTTAGACCTAAATGAAACTACTAGGATTTATGTCCTGTGAAAATTTTAACTTCATGAGTGTCCTCTTAACTTTAGACCTATCTATATGTATATATGCCTCCCTTCCTGAGCCCAAGCTGTATTAAACAATTTTCAACAATGCAATATCAAGCAGTAATCTGCTTTGCACACAAATCCTTTTTTCCTCCCTTCTTTGTTTGGTTTTACTTCCCTAGCACACACACGCACTCAAATAAAGAAGAAGCTCCCGGGTGATGCTAAACCATATTGCTGCATTGCCACCATGCCAAATCACACCACTTGTCAATTATACCAACTGCTGCACACCCAAACCCGCCCGACCCCATCACTGTCATCATTCTGATGAAAGGGAGCACATTACTGCAAGTATTAAGAGGATCTGGGTAGATTACAGCAGCAATTTTCGATCTTTTCTCATTTGTGGGTCTCAAAAAGATTTCTGAGGCAGATGTATCCCCTGTGGTACACTAAAGCCTACTGACTCTGGCTTGTTTTATCAGTCACTTCACATAGCCTCCAGGTACCTCACAGACCTCCTCCAGGCTGTGGGTAAGAACCTGAAAACTCCTCACGGCATTTACAGAGGGAGCAATGATGCTGGCAGACATCTCCATAAAGAACGAAGTAAGAAAATTCAGGATAAATTGTATTTTTATTACACAGCATGAAAACAGCTAGATTCTGTTATTGGAGCAATTTTTTTCAGACCAGAAAGACTAAATGTTATTTTATTTATATTCTTCAGAATTTGTAAAATCCAGCTCATCCACCAGTTGCTGTTGTTCTGCTATGCGAGATACCTGGAGAACAGCTGTGCCTTTGCTGATGTACTTACCCAGCAAATACCGCTCCCTCCTTTTGTTTAAGGTAAGCTAATGTCTTGTGGCAGCTCCTCCATATCCGACACCAGCAGCTGAGGGATTTGAGCTCACTCTAGCCCACCTAATCCTCCAACTGGTGCAAAAGCCACCGCCTGGCAGCAGTGGCAGCATTGCCTGCGTCCTCCAGACCTGCCTGGGGATACTCAGTCTGCTTTGGATTCGCAGATGGGGAGAATGGGAGAGAAATACACCAGCAAAAAGACAGGTACACTGGATTAGCTTTGCCATGTGGAAGTATAATGGGCAAAAATAATTCCCAGGGGAGTGCTAAGGCTGAATGGTGCCCATCCATCTGTGCTATGACGTTCCAGCTCCAGAGGTGGGGGGAGCATCAGCTGCCTAGGGCACAACAAGCTGCTGCCCAGTGAGCCTGTGGGGTCCCAGAAAACTTTGTCCCTGGGAGAGTCACATTCAGCCAGTGTGATACCACATCCTTCCCCTCAAGCCTTGCCAGTCACTACAAGCCTCACTGTACACTAAAGTAAGCAACAGCACATCACTGGTTTCATCAGAGCAAGCCTTGGACTCAGTGTTGTCTCCATTTCAGGTGAATTTTGGAACCCACAATTACCAGGAGTTCCTTAATCAGTCTAAATTAATTAAATTATCCTTACTTACAACAAAGAGAATACACGTAACCATACAGACAAGAGGTTCTTAGCATGGCATTACTCATAATGCCATATCCAGATTCCAGTAGATATGGCAACTTTGCCTTCAGTTTTTGCCACTAAAATTGGCAGCAAAGGACTTGCTACTGCCCCATGACTGAAACACAGATACAGACCTCAGGAACAATATTAAATGCATGACAACCAATTGTTACTGTAACATAAAGCAACAACACATCAAGCTCAATTCCTGCTCTTCTGCAGTCAATGGAAGTTTTTCATCACTCATTTAAATGGAAACAGGATTAAGCCTGTTATCTGTCCTTCAGTGAAATAACAAAATGGAACATAAAAGAAGTACAGCACAAGGGGAATCCTTTCCTGCAAAGCACTTCATCAATCTTTCAACATCCAAAATACCCCTAGGGACCCGTTGCTAGCCTGCTGTCTTACCCTAAATGGAGGTGTAACTCTTTATCCCAAAGACTTTTTACTTTTCCTGTGCATAAAAGGCACAACTGTCCTATTGCTGCTTTAAGAGACTTCCCTGAAAACAGCCCAGAAAACACTTTTCTTAAAAAGGTCAGTGAGGATCTCTGTATTACTGCCTGTGGAGTGCATTACTTTAAACATAAATCAAGCATCAGTGGTTTCACGAAGGTCCAGCAAAATTTTTGGGTATTTTTAGAAACATACATGGTTCATACTTATGTCAACTGCATATGACAGGTAACAAATATGGGTCTTAGTCACACAATTGTGCATTGTCACTTTCTTCCTCCATGAGAAGAGTTTGTTAGATATTAGCACTTATGCACAAAATTATGATTACAGTCTTCTAGAACTTGATTTATCTTCCTAATACACAAATGTTACTGAAAAATGGGTATATGTTGGAGGTCCATCAGATTTCACGTATCACATCAAATAATACTAATTCCTCTACTGATTTTTTATTTTACACTAACATGTAGTCAGACTCATCCAACTGAGTTTCCAACATAGGTAATTATGTATAAAAAACATAAAAATCGAATTGTAGAGAGGTCTTAATTACAACATTGTTCAGGTTTGTGCATAACATCAATTCTAATGTCCTACACTTTACTCTGGGGCAGATTTAAGACATCTTATTTAAATGTGACGGGGAGGGGGTTCTTCCTAAGGATTCAAATAGTCACTCTTATTTATTCTGAAAGCATTTTCTCCTCAATGCTTTACATCTGTAGGATGGCAGACCTACGCACCAGTACCTCTTGTCTGCCTAAAGTTAAAGAAAATCTCCTTAACTTCCCATCTGATAGAAGCAGGCTGCACTGGGAAATCCTTCATTCACAGTGGGTGCCTAAAATCCAGTGTTGAGATTTGCATAATAGTGTTTAAATACTACAAAACCATAAATTTAAAAAAAATACGTTGCAGATGATACAATTTGTTTTGTTCTGTGTAACCCATTTTGACCCACTATCTTGCATCTCTTCTCTTTAGGGTTCTTTTCAAAAAATTAGCAGATCAGCTACTGGAGCTAACCTTTCTTGAAAGGGCCAATGTTGACCCTTCTTTCCCTGGTGAGAGTGGGCAGCCAAGCACATGCATGGGTCAGCCACACAGATTTGTTGTATCCTCCTTGCTCTGGTGTCAGCAACACTTCCGGCCCCAAATAAATCATGTCAAGCTCAAAGGTACCAGTTAAGGTACTACTGCGTTTGGGGAGGGCAGTCAGAAGTAGCAATGAGGCTGCACTTCGAGACAGTGCTGCAGTGAAGGTGCCTTCATCCTGAAATAACACTCCTCTCCTCTTCCATCTGTGTAGAACTTGAAAAATGCAGTCCATCCTTCCTGGCTTTTAGTAAATGTACCATTACCAAGATCTATAGCCAAAAAAGAGCCACAAAGGAGTTCGGCAAAGATAACACAGGGAGCATTTGGGAAAATATCTGTATATTTTGTGAATTATCACACAAGACTTAGTGGTGTGGCTTGACACTACTTGGCTGACTGCCAATAATTAAACAGGAGGAAGAAATATAGCGGTGGGGGGGGACAAAGAGACACAAATTAGTGTGGAGTTTGGTAATGGAGGAGCCATGGATCAGAGAAAAGTCCTGCTTCACTCTGCCTAGACTAGTGGGTTATGCAAATATACAAGCTAAAATCTCAGGTCAGAACCACAAAAGACCTGTCATAGAGAATAAATAGGAAAAAAGAGAAGAAGTCATAATATTTGGAGGCAAGTCTTTGGCCTGAAGGGTATCCAAGGTTTTTCTCTCTTGTCCCAGACTGAGAAAAAGACAAGTGGCCAAGCAGCAATGTGCTCCTTCACTGACCTGTCTCCTCTACTTACAAGGTCATCTTATGAATAAAATTTTGCAGAGTGTGGTACTGAGGCAGTGAGTCCACCTCTGACCAGCTGCCCTGTGCAGAGCCTGCCACAGGGTAGGGTTATCCCAGCCCTATCCTGGACCCCTTGTCCAGCACCAACCCACCCAGAGGTCACCCCTGCAGGGGCAACGCAAGAGGTTTAAAATGCTTTCTCCTAGAGCCAGGACAATGTCATACAGCTTTCCAAAGGTCACCAAATCCTGCTTACAAAAGGTGCAACATATATCCACAACCAGCTAACTTCAGGATTAAACACCTAATTCTGTGGGCTCTACTCCAGCACGCCACGTGGACCCGGAGACTTCCAGAGTCCTTCATATTTACAGATGCCACTGTGTCCTTGGGGCAGACACTCCCTTAGCATAAACTGTGAAAGCTCCCTCAGAGAAATCAAGCTTCCATGCTTTAAACCTATTGCAAATCTACCTTGTTCCAAGCTGCTTATGATTCTTTCACCTTCAAACAAGCTCTTTTCTGGCATTCAGAGGAAACAAAAACAGCTATTTTTACAAACATTTACCTTATTTTTCATTTCCATCTCCCACACTTCTGCCACCCAACCTTTAAGTGATTAATAATTTAAAATCATTTTGGACTGACCTAATCATTCTTACTGGTGTGAGAAATTGCTAATATCACTTAGTCCCAGGCTTGTCCTACTTGAAAACAAAACCTCAGCACACAGAATGTGTGAGATAACACACAAGCCATTTAACACATCTTGCTCTACTTGTCCACTGCGTCTGCCACAGAAAGTCACACTTGTGTGGTTAAATGTGACATGCAAGAAATTGCTGATGCTGATTTAGAAGCCGACAGAATACTCTCAATGTCAGCTTAAACAGCTAATGTACACCCAAAATCCTGTATATGGAGATGTGTGATCTCTGCGGTACATATCTGTGTTAACATCAAAATTAGTAAACTACAAGTCATGTTCCTGGAGCATTTTAAAGTGTACTTCAAACCCTAATGCTCTAATTTCCTAAACATTTTAACTGTTTTCACTACAATGCATATAATAATGACTGGGGTGCAGGGAAAGTGTTTCAGTAATAGTCTGAAACAAGTGGACATTTTTCTCTGACCACTGGATTCAGAGAACAAAAAAACCTGAGAGACCCTCTGAACACAAGGCAATCAGGTCATTCTGGCTCATACAGACTGTATGCGAGATCTGAGCTCATCAAAGATGAAGTTGCTGTAGTGCAGTGGCTCTCCAGCCTTCCCACACCAGAGGTTCACTGCTCACGATCCCATTTCTCATTGGAAGCCTCATTTTTCCAGCATGATGTCAGTCATATTTGTGACTCTTTCTGGGACTTCCTTTTCAAAGTCTACTTCCCTCTTCAACCAAACTTGCAACACAGCTGGTGTCACCATCATTTATCCTCCTTCCTCCCTGAGCACTGAAGAACTTCCTCAGCAATGCAGCAAGACCTCACAGAGAAAATATATCATTTAGCCATTTTCCATGCAGATAGGTGCTTTTAATCCCCACTGATATGCAGATGCTTGACTATTTTATAGCAGGTAGAATAATAGTAGTCACACTTCTATATGTAATATAGAGGTGCCACAATAACTATCTCCTTTTGAAAAGTTTTCTGATCTTCATTTTCTGACAACCCTGGAAAAACCAACCCATGGACCCAGTGGTCAGAAGTTCTCAATTTGCACTCACTCCTGGTTGGGCTGCCTTTGCAGAGACACCGACCCAATAGTGCTGCCCTTGCCCCAGCCAGCCTGACGTGAAGCCCAGTTACCAGAGGAGCTGCTATTTTTTGGTCTCTTTGCATGTTCACATTGAAAATCTGCCTTTGGTACTGGAGTTTGGCTGCACTGCCAGTGGGAGATGAGCCTTCTGCACTGAGCATCTGCTGCAGGTGCCTGGCCATCACCTTTCTCCACTGCTAAATTCCAGCACCTGAACAATTTAATACTAAATAATTACATGAAAATAGTAAAAATATGAAGCCTTCTTCATAAGCAGCTCTCAAAAAGACTGACATTGTTAAATAAAGTCGTGACACACCTGCAAGACAAATACATACTTTACAGAGCAGGAAATGGAAATACTGATACCTACAATGTTATAAAGAGTAAGATGAACATCAGTTCACCTCCACAAGGAAGAGGATTCAAGAATTACCCTTTTTTCAGCTAGGAATGAGACATTCATTTTGAATTCTCCCTTATTACACTGGCATCCCCAGTGGGAATTGACATGTCCAGTATCTGCTGCAGACATCCATTGCAGGCAGGTCAGCTGGAAACCAGAAAAGAGAGTTTATGAGGCATCCAGGTCTCACACTAAGCCAGGACTCTGGCAGATGAGTTGCTAAATTTGGGAACACGCACGCAATCCTGGCATGACCAGAGAAACTTGCATAACCTTCTGTCACCCCTCAGTGCTCTCGAGCATGGGAGAAGTGAGCAGAAAGACAAAAAATAAACGCAGTATGCAAAACGTTAAAGCAGCGGAACAGATGTTCCACCTGGGCCTGCCTGTCAGTCCAGAACAACTCAGTCCTCAGCACTGCCAGCCGAAGTCCGTGGAGAGCCCTGACCTCTCGGTGTCTGCTGCGGCTCTTAAATAGCACATCTGCCAACCAGCGGAGATTTGGGGCCAGCAGAGCAGCCACAGACTGATGCCCTTGTAAGCCGGCACATCTGCTTAGTTTATGTTGCTGAGATTTTTAAACTATGCAGTGTTGTTAATTTTAACCCATCACTCTGCTGGTGGGTTTTGCAAACCGAAGCATAAGAATTCAAATTACTCTAAGGGGAACCCCAGTCATCAGTACCTCAATTAAGCATCTTAAAAAAGGCTTGAAGAGATCTGCTTTGCAGAAGGCACTTCACGGAGGAAGTGGTGTGATTCAGAGAAGTGCCATCGCTGCCGGGCAGCCAGACTCCCAGAGCCAAGCTGTGCTCTGGGAAACTTTCCCTTCCAACTTCCTACAAGGCAGTGTCACTGCTGTCTCCTAATGGAGAAACTCCACTGCTCCATTAATGCTTTGATTTATGCAACATTTCTTTCTGCAGTGAAGTGTGGATCACTTTCAGGTTTTGCATACCACCTGGAAGACATATTTTGGGAGTTCCTAAAAATAAATATCAAGCAAATGTTCAGAAGTTCCTAAAAATTAGACAAGTAAATGGCCTGGAGAAACACTATGAACTCAATTATTCAAAAAGAAACTGGACTGAATCAGGATGCTATTATTATAAACTATTTCCCTTTACCCTAAAATTACAGAAATAAAAACCAGAAGTAACTAATCTTGTAAAATACACATTATGCAAAACTCCAAACGGAACTGTCAAGTGAAAATACATGACTGAAGGCTCTCACTCATGGGCCAGCCATACCCGTATTTCAGGAGAACAATACCTTAAACAAGGGCTTTGAAAGATCATAATCATAACTAATGACCAGAAGAGACAGACTCGTAAGTGAATATAGGAAATCAACTTAGAGGACTTTCACTAAAGCTGGCATCACTTTGCCTTGGTTTCCCTTCAATCTCAGAAGAAATGCAAATAAACCTATGACAATTCCCCTGGAGCTGATGGAGGCAGATCAGGAAAAAAGGACGCTCGCTTCATCAAGTCAGCTTCTCCCTCACTGCCAGGGGATGCATATTAATGTAGCATTGCCATAAAAGCTTAATTAGCATTTTATACAATTATGAATTATCCTACAAGGCTATAACCAAAACACAGACCTTCTGTGTTTATCACAATATGTGCTCTCCTTCCCATCCAATCACATTAACTCTGGTCAACAAATTCCCTGCCAACGAGCACGGTCCCCAGATACTTACGTGCCTGCCATCGAGGAGGACTGGTCAGGCAATCCCGCAGGGGTATACACTCAAACCCGGCACCTGTGCCTAAATCCAAATAGTCTATTTCACCTGAGCAGAAGACAAACTTGGCAGAGAGACAAGCCAGGAGTCTCTATGAAGGCTTATAACCAAAACAGGAAAGGGAAGCACTATTGAGAGAGCAGAAGGGCAGGAAGTAACAAGCAGGGGCGGGGAAGGCACTTTAAAGAAGAAATGTATTATTTCTTATAACTACCTTACTGAACAAAAGTAAAACAATATAGATGTAGATTAGATGCGCCGCCGTTGCCTCATTGGAGGCACGGATATGGAAAACTTTTCGCCTATTTTCCCAAGACACGGGTTCACTGTCCAAGAAAAAGCAAAAGCAAACAAAGCTCAGACCCAGAAAAAAATTGCGATTATTCATTTATGGCATGGGTGTTTACACAGTGCAGAACCAAAACCAGGGGCCCTGGTGGTACCAAAGGCCCTGTCCCACCTTGCAGCCAACCTGGGATCCTGCTGGCTTGCTGGGGTACAGCTCCAGCCCAAAACTTTGAACTGACACATCACAGTGCAAAATTTTATCTTTCTCACCTACTTTGATGCCTTTAGCCCACTTGCCCAGACTCGACTTGGAGCAGAGGCAAGCAGGATGCAGACACCAGGTAACTCCCCAAAGCACCCCACAAACTGCAGAGCTGCTCAGCTCTTGAAGAACTGCTGGAAACACAGCAAGAACCCATGATTTTACCATGGAAGCACACAGGCTTTCTCTGGGAGTCAGCACCAGAGGCTCTGAAGTCTCCACTAATGAGGGCAAAAACCTGCAGAGCCCTGAGGAGATCAGTCCTGAGGAGATCACACAATTCCTGACATCCTTGCAGTAGTTTCAGAGTGCAACATACACTTGAATAACCTTAGATCCCTGTTTTATATAGAAAGAAGAGAGGAGTGTAAGAAATAGGCTGAATTTAGCAAGGCACACCAGCTACACAAACCTTTCCGTGCAGTTTCTGCTGGGGAGGAAGGGCTGCACCTCTGCTCCACCTGAGCAGAAGAGCAGAGTGCTTTTCACCTTTACTGGTTTTCCTGTTACAAGAGATTTGTTTCATGGTTCAACTGAAGGACCTACCGAAACTATTAGTGAAATGGCACCTAGTAAAAACATGGGTGTGAAAATCTGGTTGCTCTCATGATCGGGCAGCTTCTAGTTCCTCTGCAGAAAGTCTCTGTATGACTGAAGAGTTTCAGTTTTCAACAGTTGGGGGAAGTTTAAAATCAAAAAGAAATAACATTCTTACTGATACTTAAGCACAGCTTTTGCTGTTGTGGGTATTTTTGCCTTTTTTTTTTTTTCCCTGCTTAATGAAGCATTTTACTATCACTTTCCTGGGATATTAATTTGGCTGCATTTTCCTGACACTACACTTTTCTGCTTTGAGATCTGTGTGGATTTTGGGCACTACCTTGTTTCATTCAAAAAAATCCTGCTTTTCACGAATTTAAAATTTGACATTATTCGGGGTCAAGTGGCAGTTCCTCTGTATAGCTCACACACTGCTTAGACTATTATTGTGGAGTTTGTCCATGCAAATAGTACTTTACTGAACGTATTAGCAAAGGACATAACCTGAAAAATGCATCTCCAATAAGTATGGACACAAATCACTAATTGCCCATATCAGCCACACTGGCTCCACTATTCCAGGCAGAAGGATACAGGAAGATGGACTAAGCAAAGATCTAGGGAGCCATTTTATTTCTCTGATATCCTGTGTCTGAGATAAATACTGATTTGGGGGGAAGGAGACAGCACTTAGTAGTCAGAATAGTTTTCCTGCTAAACCAAGCAGGTATGATTCTCCTTACACACAAATACCAGCTACAATAGTATCAGCTAGGCAAACCTGGTTTTAAAGATTTGGTTCTCCTGAACACAAACACCTTCAAGCACACCTGAAAACTCCCAGCCTTCTCCCCAGCTCCTGCTAGCCCCGTGCATGCCAAAAGCACAGCAAGGAGCAGGTCACTACTGACACATCCAATGTCACCCCAGGAGACAGTGACAGTGAGTAGGACAAAGCCCAGTGCTGCCTCTCCCTGCCCCTGTGATAAGCCAAATTAATTTCATTAAGCACTACAGCATACATTCCAGCAGAAGTGCCTCTAATCACCGCTTTGCATTGCTAAAATGCCTCCATGGCCCCGGACTAGAAAGGGGGCACATAGAAGGCAAAAGCCCTCTGTGACAAATGACACATAAGACCGAGTACCTGACTTCTATCCTGTCCTCACAAAGGACCATATGCTGGATAAACAGATTATTTCAGTCATGTGTTGAGATCTGTGAGAGCAGATCAGGATTCCTAAACACAGAAGCGAGGCTTTACTTGCAATAAAGTGAATATTCCCATAGGTTTCCAAGCAGCACGTCTGCGGGCCATGTACTAGGCTTTCATGTTCCAAAGACAGCCAAGTACTGTATTTGTTTTCTTTTGGAGAATTTCATTACCAGATGAACTGTGATTTGTATAAGACAATAATGCTATATATTTTCAATCCTTAGAGCTATAGGCTGAACCCAGAAAGGTGTCTCAGCCTCAAAATGACACCTCCAAATACAAAACCCAGACGATTTTTAAGAATGAAATGAAGTGCTGTAGAACATGTTGCGTATACTATTTAAAAAAAGAAAATCACAATCATAATATAAAACTGTACCCACCTAAGAGTTATTTGAAGGTAGAGATGATTAAAACATTTTTTCATAATAAGCACATTCCACACCTTTCAAATAACTATTTATACATTTATCTGTTGTTTGCAATTCTGTGTTTCTCCCCAAAAGCACCACATTGTATTGCACAAATTTAAAAATTTGCATATGGCAAGTCTTTCATTTAATGACCTCACAATTATGAACCCTGAAAGTTCACACTGAAACTGTACACTCAAATTTCATAAACTACAAGATGATTTCATGAATAAATGCACAAATGCTATTCAACAGACTATAAAACATGCAAAGATATATACTCAGATTTGTAAATCTAATTTCACAGCTGTTAATAGTCTTTGAATGTAAGACATTTCCTCACACACTGAGATTTGTAACTGTTAAACATGCTGATGAGACAAAAAAAATTCCTTGTCCTCAGAAAGTTTAACCCCATATGTTAAAATATGCTATTGCTCTCTTTTTTTCCCATGGTGTCCACTCATTTGAAAGGGGCAAGAGAGATACCAGAGAGGAGAGTAGAACATACTTATTTAGTATTAGAGGAGTTAACAATGTGCAGTGAGGTAAGGTGCCACCTGTCACTTCGACAGCAATACAATTGTTTCTGCACTGAGCATATTTTACAAATGAGAGGCTTCTTGAGAATATGACTTTAGGATGCAATCCTACCATGGCTGAGGTCCAAGGAAGTTTACCCATGGACTTAAGAGGGACAAGATTTAACCCTTGGTACAGATCCATTCAAGGAGTGATAAACATTTGGCAGGGGGAAAAAAAAGGTCTTTTAAAGAACCTGAGTTAGGCAGGATTTGGGGAGCCCTATTTTTGCCTTCCAGAAAGCCCCTGGCTCTTAATTCATGCATTGTCCTTCACTAAGAAAATTTCATCTCTAATTCACACTCTGAAGAGGGAACAGTTGGGACTCACCTGCTTTCAAGGGGACTGGTTTGGCTGATGCAAACAGCTTAGGTATTGCCTTAAGGAAATAACTGTATTGCAAAGAATTAACTCTGTGGCTGCCTTCAATTTTCCTTGTAAACAATTTTCCAATTGTAAACTGTGATGAGCAATGGGCAGTAAGCCCAGACCCCACGGTAAGCAGCATGGAACAAGTTATAGACCATATGGAGAGAAATAAACTGCCACTTCATATACAGGATATCTATAATGCTTTTTTGCTTGAGTCAGCTAATTGCACATCCGCAAATCAGCACATTTATAACAAATGGAGCATTATGATATCATGAGGAATCTATTTAATATGATCAAAGTCTGCCAGGAAAAGTTCCTCTGAAATTATGAAAGTACTTAAGAGTCCTGAGTGCTGGGGACATTTTACAGTCCTTATTAAACAAGCATTTTCGTGTTGTTTCATGGCAGCCAGTGGTATCAAGGACTGTATTTTCTAAGCCTCCATGCCAGCAATCTCACTGCAGTCACCAGCACAGGCATCTCGTGGCTGCAGGCAGAAGGCACATCTGTACCTATAGTTAGAACCAGCCGCACCACTCACACCTGCTCCAGCAGCAGGTAAAGATCAGTTACTGCTCCCACCAGGAGCCTCAGATGAGGCATACCAGCTCCTGCCTTTTCCAGAAGCTGAGAATTGGAGTGTTGTAAACCCTCCTCTGTAGTGCAGATTTTAAGAAGTATACTTAGCTTCTCTGTGTAAGGTTTTTGTTATGTTCAAGCATAGCAGTGCCCTTGATCTAAAGAGCTATTAGAAATGGTCTGAGTTCAATGGTATCAGTTGAAAAACATTCTCATATTTATGTAACCAAGTATATGCTATCCCCCAACACTGTTCCATAGCTGATGTGTTTTCACCTTCACTTTGTATTTTTCTTTAAACTTTAGTAAACATCACAGTGAGTGGTTTCAGCTGTAGCCAGTGGTCATTTCAACTACATATATTTTTTTTTGTAGGTCTTGATTTATGGGATGATCCTATAAATTTTTGGGGTTTGGACTTGAAACAAGAAATACTAACTTCACTATAGTCCCAAAGGGAAACTAGAGGCTTCTCAATCAAAACAAGCTCTTACTATCCATCATTAAGTAACATAATTCAAAGATCATGTTTTACAAAATAAATAAGACACTTGTATCATGAGACACCTCTGTATCATGTCATGGACACCATAACCAGTGGAAGTGTTTCTATCATGAGTCTTTTAGAGGCCCATGGGTGGGTGAGGCACAGCCTAGCAGGTGTGAAGATAAGGGGGGGGGTTCCGACGTAAGGGATGCTGGAATGAAGAGAAGGCATATAAACACAGCTTAAGACACTGAAAGGGAGGCAGCTGACCAAATATTGATCAGAAATCACATTTAACTGTATTTTTATCACTTGCAGTCCTCTAAAGCCATGTCCTTGTCTGACGTTCAGTTTGCCAGCCTGAGAACATATGATATTCATTGGGAAAGCCCTTTTCAAGACAGCAACACCACCCCTTAAAAGTCAGGGCTCAAAGTGAAGGCTGTGCAGTTTCTAAAAGGATGAGAACTAGGTTCACACCAAGATGAAGAACTCCTGGCCTTGTTTCTAGCCTTGTTTCTGATATTTATGCTTCTTGGAATAGGACAGGTTGGAACTAATAGCTGACTTACAGGCACAGGGAAACTCCAACTTGCAGAAGGATCCCTGAAGGCAGAATGGGTACAGTCAGCAGTTTGTCATGTCAACTCACCACATCTTTCACTGCTGTGTAACACACAGTGGTGCACACACACAGGGAAGCTCCCTCTTCTATGACAACAGTAAAGTATCCATATTCTTTCCATATTTTTCATATCTTGCAATAATCCCCCATAACATTTTACAGGATTCTGACATAGTTTTGAATGACTTAATACCTGTTCTATCCTTGCTGAAGTTGGTGTAAAGAGTCCCAACAGCAATTAGCCATTCTAGCTGCAGCAGAAACTTAGCCTTTATATCATCTGTCTGTCACTAGTTGGGCAGTAAAACAAGGTAAATTATACTGGGCTATTGCAACCCCAGCTTAAATGCAATGTCTGCACTGATGGACAATGAATATGGCCTCAATATTCACAGATATGCTTCATCTGGGAAGAATAACAAATTATTCTTGGGCACAAACAACTGGCTGTACAAATGAGTCACAGCGTCCACTTAGATTACACAACTTCATTCCGATAAAAAGTGAACATTGCAGATCTGACTATTTATAGCTTTCCATCATGGAAAAGGTAAAGTCCTCTTCAGGCACTAAATGTAAATAGACTGTACTCAAAAATCCATACTACAGGCTATTATATGTAGTCATAAGTGTGGGAGGATGTCCCCTAACTTTCACAGGAAGAGTAATTTTCAGATTATTTTAGTAAAAACAAACACAAGAAGAGCTAGAGAACGTATAGTATACAAATCCTTCATCCAAAACTACTGACAATGCTTATTATAACAAAAATTATCCTAGCAGCCCCTTCCTTTCCCCTGTTAACTCCTTCCATTATTTCTTGGCAAAGATTTTTTCCCATTGCCTGGCAGCTAAAATCATTTTCTGAGTGCCAAAACTGAAGTAGGATCCCTGAGCACATTTGTGCACCAGACTCGTTTGTGTGCAATGTTTGTCAAATAATGGCAGAAGTATTCTTGCTTTACCATGATTTTGTACCCTTTCTCTCCTAACAACCTTATCTCTTCTAAAAGTATTTACTTGACTTTTTTATGACCCCTATGACTTTCCCATCACCATGCGGAGACCATAGAGTGCCACCTCTCAGGAGTTATGCATCTACTAAACACATGCAGGGTGGCAGAAAATGGCTGGTCAAACTGACCATGTCCTGTCTCTGCCTCGTAAAGGATTCCCGATTGAATCGTTCTCCTCCCCATCCACTTGGTGAGTCTCAAAAAACAGTCACTTTTATTCCTCTGTCAAACTAGACTGACACTTCTGAATCTACAGGTCAGCTGCTGGGAAGGTGGTAGAGAGAAGGAAAAAGATGGGCAGACAAAAAGGTGAAGCAACTGCATAAACCTTATTTCCTTACTGCATAAACCTTGTCTCCTTAGGAAAGCCAACTAAAGAGAGGTGGGTAGGGAAGGTCTCCCAAAGAATCGCTGGTCACCTCCACCGGTGCCCTCACCAGCTTGTCCATCTGCAGCTGATGGCCACCAAAGCCTCCACAGTGGCATGCACAGTCCCTTTCAAAATCAGCATCAGGCTACTGCCAAATACAGTATCATTTTACTGCTGATGTTGATAAGTAATAGTATCCAGCACCAAATTTCTATTAAAAGCATGTTAGGCAGTACATTTTAGACATTTTGGCTACATGTAGCCTGTTACTGATTTCATTAAACCTGAAGGCAATCGACTGTAACAACAACACATGAAGGTACAAAAATCAATTCCAAATTGGAATTCAATCCCAAAGGCTACACTGGGACCAGCATGAAGAATGAGGATCAGCAGCCTTGCAGGTCATGTCACAGGTTGCCATGAAATTACTTGTGTCTACAACATACAGAACACACTCTGTGACAACTTTCACAAGTCAAATTTGACAGATTCTTCCATATTTCTTGTGGATGAGCTACAGTCACTAGAACAATGGTCTCCAAAATTTTTTGACCACACACCACTATCAGAAAAAAGTTCACACCCCTCAATATAGATTTCCTTATAAATTATATATATGTGCTACTGAAATTTTAGTACCTTCTTCCTATACCCCAGTGGATTATGTCATACACATTTCATTTTGGAGACCATTGCATCATGACAAATAATACAGACCCTTCTGAGCCCCTAAAGGAAGCAGATCTAGGACTTTATGAAGCAGCATCCTTTATTTCTACTGAGCCCGTGCCCAGCAGTGTGGAATGCATCATGACTGAAAAACTGCTGGAAAAAAAATAATCAAAAAATCTAAGGCACAGAAATTTTCAGTAAAATTTCCAGAGCTGTACACTGGAAATTCGAAGTCCCTCTGCAAATCTAGAAAGCTCTAATAGTTTAAAGAAGGGGTATGAAATGAGTTTTCCTCAAGTCAATGTTGATTAAGAATAAGGAACCAAATCAACATTAAATAACCATGAGAAATGGAAGTCTCAGTAAAAAAAGACTCTATAAATTCCATTGATTTCAAATGTACACTTGGTAAGTAGCAGTAAACACAGTCACACCTTATAGAGGTGAAAGTTCTTTATAGTTCCTGTATTCCGCATCCTGCCCTCTCCTTCATAGTGGGAACTACAGACCTTTTCCAAAAGCGTAACTTTCTAGTTGTCTGGCATTTTTTCACCACCTAAAACATGTAGGATTTTTGTCAGCAGCTCAGATAGACTTGTCAAAAGATAACTCTTCCACCCAAAGCTTAATATAAAAGCTTAGCCCTTGAGCCATTACACAGACTGGGAGTGTTTAACAGCCTCTGTGTCAAAACATGCTTTTCCTAACAGCACCATGGGTTTACCATAACTACACTGAAATATTTTAACCTGTTCTTTTGCATAACTAATATGGCATTTCAGAAAACAAAATTAAAAAGACAATCAAAAGTCACTCACAAGTCAACAAATTACAGAAAGGAGAAGCAAGAGAAAAGATACAGACAATGGGGAAAGTTTCAGAAGTAACTCAGCTCGCCTTTCCTGCTAATGGCTTTCTGAACCTTCCACAGCTACACCATCTCCCAAGATGACAAATTCAGGACTGAGGTGAGGTGGTGGAGGATTTCTGAAAAGGAACAACATACCACCTGCAGTTCATCTTCCACTTGGCCTGTGCTAAGGCAGTCCACGCTCCACTGTAATGCCAACGCCCACAGCCAGGTGGGATCAAACAGCAAATTCCTCTTTCAGGTGCAGCAACCATTATTTCTCAGCCCCAACAAGAATATGGAAATCAGCATTCAAAGTTCCATTATGATTAAATTGTTAATTAAAACCCCCCAAAAACAACACAAGATTTTTGAAAGGTTTAATTGCCATAACTTCAGATATCTTGCCCTACATCCGTGCTGGCTTCTCTCTACACCCCAAAGACCTTACCAAAATCTAAACAGATACAGAACCCTTCAGTCAGCTCACAGCAAGATCTCTCACAGTGAACTTTTTAATTGGTGTGTTATCAGCTGAGCAACGTTACAGCATTATTTGGTCTGCTGAAACCAACTTCCCAAAGGGCAAACAGAATACAAACCAGGCAAAGCTCTCAGTTGTCTTTTGGGCTGCGTACTCAGTTTAGGCAGTTACAGCCTAATGGATAAAACACTGACCTCTGAGAGCCCCAGTCAAATCCAGCTTGTGTTCCCATGAAGGACACTGGAACTGGGGTAGGGAGCGTAAGTTTCAAAAGACCATTTTCCTAGGAACTGTCTGCATTTTTTGCCATGAATCTTTTATCTTCCATATTTCTGTCTTCCTTGCCTGTCTCATCTCTTCCTGCTTAGGCTGACTGACTTTTAACACCCAAACAATGGTCATTATTTACTTGATAACACAACCACAGCTGGAAATCAGACCATGGACTAGGGGAATGCTTCTCTGAAATACGTGATGTGAAAACAAAACTTTCCTGCCTCCCTCTGACAGTGCAGTAGCCTGCACAGGACTGGTTTCCAGCTTCCAGCTTGGTGTTACACAGCTAGGGGACTCTTTATCATTTATCTGGTTTTCCATCCCTCCCCATATCTTTTCTGGATAGAGGCATTTTGCTCTTCAGGACTCCTCCTGCGTGCCCTAGAATTAAAAGGGAAAATAGAATAAAGCAACAGCTATGTGTTGGTGTGCCAGCACAGCCAGATGCCTCATTGGTCTCGGTCTCTCACTTCCACTGCCACTTAGAGTTAGGTTCACAACATTTTAAAAATGAGAATAAGAATAAAATATGCTGATAAATCAGGTTTTCTGTATTTTGCTTTCCATGCAGGCGCTCTTGGTCTGTGCCGTGCCTGAGGCAGGTACTGCTAGCCCCTCCGTGCACACTGCTGTGCTCAGTGCTGCCATGCTCAGTGCCCAGCTCTCATTTTGGAGTCTCAAGGCACTGCAGTTTTTAACAGAACCCCCCAGAAAACAGGCAGAATACTGCTCACTCAGCAGCTTGCACATCCACACTCAGAAAACTGGCTCTGGGACCCACCATTCCCTCCTACATTAGTACCACCCTTGCTTTGCTAGCTGGTGCTGGGTCAACTAAAAAACATTTGGATGAGCATAAGGTTCAGAAAAGACAGGGGCTTGTTGCAAATTCCATTTTACTGGTGCTATGCCGTTCTACTCTATTCTACCAGTACCCCTTCAAGACAGGTTTAGGGGGTCAGTCTTAACTTAGCATCACCACAGGGCGATCTCAGTCACTTGCCAAAAATGAGACTCATGCTTTAAATGTATCTGTGCTCATCTTAGACCAGAGACATTATGCAAGATGAAGTTCAGTGGATGGAGTCCCTTTGCCCTGAGCACCAGAAACCATGGACAGAGCTCAGCACAGGCAGGTGGAAATGGTGTGATACCTTCTCTGCCACAGCAATCCCTGCAGCTCCACAGAGGGAAAGCAGAAAATGGTTTTATCAGGAGAAATTAAGAGTGACCTGTTGATTTAGTTAATTGTATAAACCTACAAAAGGAAAAGGGAATGTAATGGAAACCCTTGGATGTCTCTGAGAAGTGAGTCTACTCTGCCAGGATGGAAGCTTTCTGCAGCCAAAGGATGAGGGCATAGTCCTTATGTACGGACACGGCACTAAAGAGCCAGGAAGCAGAGGGCCAGCTGAATGGCTGGGGAGAACGAGAGGAGGTTTGTAGACTTGCATTTTCCTTTACTTTTTCATCTGTAAATTTTACAAACATTTGCAATTCTATCACCCACTTCGGTTGTTACAAGTAAGTACCATCACTTACATTTTGACATAAGCCAGCTTGAGATAAGGTTAGTTTCCAGGTGCCAAACTAATATTACGGTACTCCTCAAGCAAAATTATGGCTCTGTTTATAACTGTGAAGCTTTAATGAGCACCCAGCTCATTATAATAAAGCATAACACAGTGTGCAATGAAGTGTGCCTGCAGAGACACTGCATGGAGCTGTGTGAGAGCCAGCACTGCAGGGCGAGGAGAGAGGAATGTCTCCTGCTGAGCAGGGTTACCCGCAGATAACCAGGGTACAGCCAGGGTGAGTGACATGGTATCTTCAGTCTGAGCTGCAGAGACTCTTTTCAAAACAGCAGAGCTCCCCAGCTTATTCCTAAAGGCACTGTCCAAGCTGGTAGCCATTTGTGACCCTCTGTGCCTCCTTTGGAAAGCATCACTTGACCAAGAACCAGGCTAGTCCATAGGCCATACTTTTACTGAGTCATATGAGCTAAATTATTATGGAAACTCAGAAATTAGTATATTTATACATGATCTCCATGTTAGACTTGTTTTACTTACAAATAACAGTCAAAATTATTTCATCCTTTTCAATTACAGTGTTATGGAGCACATATAAGGACGTTATTATACTGAAAAGAGGAAATAGTATGCCTTAGTCTTTCAATTTATGTTCAATAAGAAGTGGAAAATCTAATTGAAAGTCATGAATTGATAGGCCTGTCATGCAGTAATGAAAACAAATTAAGGACAATTCTGCTATTTCAGTTTCATTTGTTTTTTTAGTGGTAACACTGGGATTTCTAAATATACTTTAGGTACCACTCTAAAATCCAAGGCAGACTTGGCACTTGATATCCTCTATCTGAGCTTCTTTATTGGAGCAATGTTTATGTTGGATGTGTGTTGGATGGTTTAATTCCAGCCTACTGAGGAGCAGCCTCCAGGTCATAGATCTGCTGCAGCTAATTTGACAGAAGCAGCACTGTCTCTTCAGAGAAGGGCAACATAAATCTGCAGATACAGCTTCTGTCTGGGGTAATGAACAGCTTTAATTTTCTGTAGAATGACAGTCACTGAGCAAATGTTAAAAAAAAACCCACAACAACAAACAAAACAAAAAAACCCCACCAAAGAACCACGGGAGTAAAAGCACAGATCCTCCAACACACAGAAAACCTCCAGAACTTCAACTCCCCTGAGGCAGCACGTCAGTGCTGTGCTGGGGGGCACAGCAGAAAGAGAGAAGAGACTTTTTTCACTGCAGCACTGCAAGCACTTTCAGCCATGTCAGGTTTCCACCTACCAATTCCACATGATGATTTCCCCCCCACTAGCTAAAAGCATGTTTCAGCACCTTGCAGGGGTGTTCAGGAGGTGGTTTCCTTTCTGAGACAACCCTGGGAGAGGCAAAGCAATTGAGCAGTGGTTTTGGCAAGCAGCAGTGGGAAGGCAAGAGGCAGACCCCTCCACACCATCCTCATATGGAGGATTCAGCATATCCCAACCCATACCCCAAGGACTAACTAATTCCTTGGAGAAGGCAGCCCCAGACAAGCAAGAGATGTGCACCAGCGCCACAAGGCTTTGGGCATACTGGTAGCCTGAGGAGGGGTTTGAGGGTGGATGACAGAACACTATCTTTTGTGTTTTCCATGTGTTTCAGGTTTGCTGGAGGGTACAGGTGAATGGGTACTTAATCTGTAAGGAGTTACTCACACCCACCCTGATCCATGTGGTGGCACATGTCATTGTAGGAAAGGGGAAATGGGCAGGAAAGGAAACACCAGTGGTTATGCCACATGATATTGAGAACATAAAACAGAGAAACAAGGCCCAAACCATCCACTGTCCATCTTTCCCAGTCACTGTTCTTCAACACACTTTTCTTTAGGGAGAAAAGATGGTTGTGACCTGCTGTCTACTGCTGGCACTCTCCTTCCAGAGAAACAACTAGCTGAATTAAAGCATATACAGTAGCTCATGCCTGTGTTAGAACATTTGACTATTAATTACTCTAAGGAAAAATTCTGCAGGTCTGAAATCTGAGGATTTCCACTGGAGACTTATCAGCTACTTATCCACCAAAAAGGAAGATCACAGATATAAAAAAAAATTACATAAAAATCAATAGATTAAAAATATATTTTAAAAAATTAAATACTTTTTAAAGAATTAAAATAAGAATGTTAAACCCCGTGTCTAGTTTGAAGTAATTTGCAATCTATTTCTGTAAGGCAATTTCAGTTTAGCAAGATGTGTAGTGCATTGAAAGAGAAGCAATCAAAGACATTGTCAGAAAAACAAACGGGATGAACTGTAAATACCAATCACATCTTTCAGATATTCAAGATGGGCACCACTGGTTTCTTGATCTTCAATGGATGATTTATCATTATGGAAATGATGCTAAATTCTACTTAAAAATAAATCAGAAAAAAGTAAAACCAAACTGGTGCCTCCAGTAGAGAACCCAAATGAGGACGATCATGGCAATTTTGCCCAGCAACAGTTACAGAAAACAGTTTAAAGTGATAGCATTATATTTCTCTACCTTTATAAGCTTCTATAATTTACAGTACTATTATAACTTAAACTGTCTCTGGGAACCTATATTTATTGTGTTTGAACAAAACTAAACCAATGCACCCTCTTGTGCAGGCCAGACCCGCGGCGAGCGGGGATTGCAGGGGAAGGTTTGCTTTGCAGCTCAGGCAGAGGCTGAATGGGCCCAGGGACAAGCTCTTCTATCTATTTCCCTTTCTGCAGAAAGCAAAAATGCCCCTCTCTGAATAACAGCATTTGTAAGTTGCCACAGGATAAAACAAACCTCAAAAACATAAATCAAGCTTAACAAAGGGGTTTCTTCTTAACATGGCTAATGGCTCAGGTTCCTCTACAGACAAAGACGCTGTTTGACCTACTGCTCTAATTAGAGGAGTAGTGATGTTGACATTTGTGTTGTATAAAGCAGACATGTTAACAGCCAGAGGGAAAGCTGTCAGTGCCTCTAAAGATCACAGCACTCATGGCGATGCATGATGCAGCCTTTAAATATTCAAATAATCAATTCAATGCTTAACTTCTTTTACTGATAATAAGAAACAACCCCCAAACCAGAAAAGAAAAAAAAACCAACTCAAACAAAAAACCATCACACCAAAAACCAAGTCCAACTTCAGTCAGTGTTAATGTTGAAAGATTAAAGGGCAATACATTAATCAGTTTTATTCTGCCGATTACAGTATTTTCTTTCAGGTTATATGCAGTCCGCTTTTGCCATGAAGAAACACAAGCAATTTATACTCTCTGGGCTTTACGCTTACTATTAAAATAAAAACAACCACCAGAGACTGTGGTTCATACATTCATATGTGTCAAGTTCACCTAAGCATGAAAACAGATACCACTGCTCATTTATGAATGAGTTTTAATTTAACTCTGATCTATTGCATCGCATTCCCTTGACATGAGCCGCACCTCTGCTGCAGACAGGCACTTCATGTTTTACAGATCAAAATCCCTGTGGTAAATCCTCTGTGAGCACCTGAGTTCCCTAGAATGACAGTGAGTCCTTAATGCTGTAGCTCCACTAGCTCCAAGCCCCTCTCAGATTTTTTTCCCCAATATGTGATGTTCTCAAGCCCACTTTTACCCAAGGCGAAGCTGAACATTAAGCACAACAGGCTGACAGGAGGTTTTGCACTGCAGTCCAAGAGTGAAGTTCTCACCTGTATTCCAAGGAAAGAAGTCTCCTACAGGCATAGAGATAGAGAGAGGCTCAGCATCACTCATCACACCGACACAACATGATGCTGGCTCGACAAAACCCATCCTTGACACTTTTAGACTTTTAGAGCCTGTTTTGTAATTAATTTCTCTAAGTGGATAATTGACTCATTTAGCTGAATTACAGCAATATGATAATGCAGAAACAAAAAATGTAACTGTTATTTATCTCACTGTTCAGTCCAGCCTTCAAAACCACTGCAATGCAATTGTTACTGCCTGTGACTTCTGAAGGAAACAATTTAACCTGGCAGGCACTGTGCTAAGTTTAAAAAATTGTTAAAACTGTTAAAAAAAGACATTTACAATGATACACGTTCTGTTTATATGCAGATTGACAAAATGCTTACTATTCCTTACCTAATGCTTTTAATTTTCCCCCACCTTTTTAAGACTGTTCCACTTTCATTTGCATTATATCCCACATGGTCAGCACTGCTCTAAGAGAAGGCACATGAAGATCATCCGTCTTCCCCATATAGCACAGCAGATGGACATATATATATATATATGAAAGGTAATAAGATGAACTTAAACAGCATTATGGTGAAGGGATCTGTGAGTCTGCATAACATGCCTTGAGGGTAGATTACAAGGAGACACAACTCTGAACAGCAGCAACATTTTGAGTTGCTTCAGCAAAGTAAAATCTGTACCTTCTTTGTTGATAATGAAGAAAAATCAAAATTGAAATTACTCTCATATAAAGAAGACAAAGAAACAGAGCCACAGTACACTACATATCCCGGCCAGGGAGGGAAATTTAACTTCATGTAATTCACTCCTCACTGCACAACTGCTGCTGTTCCCTATCGATCTCCACAGTAATTGCAAGTAGCCACAGAAAGCCATTCCCCGTGCCACAACAGTGCTTACCAGAAGCAGTTTTGCTGTTTACAGTACTTTGGGGAAAAAGATGGAGGCATAGAGAGGAAGGAAGGATATTCTTCTCCCTCAGATTTGTTTTATACTGACAGAAATCCATTGATTTTGTAGGAAGCTTTTCTTCCCTCATTTGCAAGGGCGAATTCCATCCCATTCCCTGAAATTCCCTGTTCCAAAAATCACACTGTTTAAGCATCATCTGAGACTCTAGAGGCAGATACAACAAACAGCAGAGCATAGCATAAGCATGCACATGGCAGCAACAAGATTAGGCTGCAGCAGATGGTTTGCAGTTAGTAGTGGCTGGGAAGAGAAGCGAGCTGAGATGGGTGACACCGCAGGTACATTGGCACTAAAGGGAGATGCTGCCCCGTGTAAGTGACCCAAAAGGGTGAGTTCAGAAATGCAAAGCTCCTGCTGCTGTCCATGGAGTCCCTTGCCTGCTCACACAGGAAGGTATCATGAAAAACAGAGATGAAGAACATGTCTCTGGAAAAGGGGCCAAAAGCAACAATCACTTTGGAGCCAACGAGAAAGAAGATTTGGGTGGAAGAGTGTAGATAAACATTGCAGGACACAACCTAAGGATGGTGTAAACATCTTCCCTGAACACTTCCAGGAAGCAGCCTGTGAAAGGGCAGAATCAGCCCATGTAATGCCATCATGCATGGCTCATGCAGTTAGGACATTTAGACAGTGTTACAGTGGTGTCCAAGACCCACCTCTTACATGTCACCAGTCAGATCTCTCCCAGCCACAGTGGACTCAGCACTAGTAAAGGAACTAGCTATATTTATGGCAGAATGTTTGCAGCTCCTAATGGATCTAGAACATACTATGGGAAAAAGAAATAAACCCTATTTTCCAGCACTGCTGTTAGCACTTAGACAAGCCAAGTGTTATAATACAGCATCTGATGTGACAGTGCTTTACACAGTCCTGAAGGGACAAACCACTACCCGGAAGAATACAGGAAGGAATGAGGCCCTTTCTTAATAGGAGTCCTAAGTGACTGATATCTCAATGAGAAAGCTTTGCAAATTCATTGAATAAATCTTTACTCTGTTTCCTCTTTATCTGTTTAACATGTGACTGGCACACAATTTCCAGGCATTACTATAAAGCAATTTATTTCTCTAGACAATAGAAGGGAGCAGTAGGTTCCTCCAGAGCCAATACTACTCCTGCTTTTAGGCTTAGCTAAATGCAACCAGTACAGACTGTGGCAGCTGGCAGGCTCAGCCACAGAGCCTGCTGTGAATTACTGCTAACAAACACACTTGGGTTTATTAAACCTTTCTTCTTTCTCCAAGTGTTATAGTCACGGTTCTGGAGTAATCACAGACATCATTTAGAAACATCCTGAAAACGAGTGTTTGAAAAGTCCTCACAAGGTTCACCTCAAAGCTATTTAGCTTAGAGATTTACTGGCTGCACCAGCAGTCTAACAGGGTCTGATGTTTCATAAGGGATTAGCCTCAACTCCACAGTGCTCAGGTGCCTCATCCAGGGTGCCCCTTTGCCCTGTCAGGATCCCCATCCTTCCTCTTTACCCTGGCAATAGGTCTTCCCTGACAGAAATCAGTGTTCAAATTCATATTGATGTGCAGCAGCTCCTACTGTGTGTACTGGCAGACCAGCTCAGCTATGAAGTGGGACTCTGAACCTGTGGCTGAGTGGGAAGGGGGTGGGGAGAATACAGGGGAAATAAAAATAATCCAAACTTTTTCTATCTGACAAACCTGGACCAGATCATATTTTCCCCCTAACACCAGCCACATACATGAAGCACTAGCATTTACAGTTCTCGGCATTTCCACTGGAAAATCTCCGAGCTCTCTTGAATTCCAGTCACCATAACAGGACCATGCCCGCAGTAATGGAAAAGGATGTGCAAAGGATGCTACAGGAACCCACACCAGTAAGGCAGTGTTTTGACAGAATTACATGCTCGCAACCCACTATTGGGTTCGGCATCTGCCTGAGCAGAGTCAACAGCAAACAGGGCTGAGAAGGAGGGACCAGTGCTGGCTGAGGTGCAGGGTGACAGCAACATGTGGCTCAAGTTTCAAGTGGCCTTCAAAGACAGACAATAATTTTTGTATGTGCTGAGCCTGCCCTGCCAAGGAGTGATGTTGCTTCACAGCTGCTGAGGCTGAGAGCCTACTGTCCTGCAAATGGATCTGCTTCTCCCATTGTCCTCCTGAAATTCCAGGCTTGGTTCAGACCATGTTTAATTAAGGTTTGAAGCTTTAATTTTTTTCTTTTTCCAAAAAACCAATGCTGAACAATAATGCTTCTGATTAGCCAGCAAAAGAGATGACTGTGCTATTAGACTCAAAGCTATAAGGCATCCATAAAGTCTCAAGAGGTACCAATCTGGGTACCAATCTAGTGTAGTAGAGGAAAATACGTAATTGCAGGCTCATATATTGTAGAGCCAAAGCAAATTACCTGCTGCTGATGTGTTTATAGCATTGATACTGGGGGTGGAGGAATGGTTGCCAAATGAAAACCCACTCAGCCTTGGGAACCAACTGATGTTCCTACAGCCAGGAATAATGTTGTAGATGCTCACAGCAGATGGAAATTGATGGTTGTAATCTCCATGAGGAGGATGGTGGCTGCACTAAAGCACCCCTCTACCCACCCCATGTGGCATGACCATCAATCTGATGTGTGTTGTTAGCACAGTTCAAGGTTGCAGACCATTGCTGAAGGAAGAAGTAAAAAGTCCACAATGAGCAATTGCTGAGGGAAGCAGAGAGAAAGGATGGCTATTTTTCGCAGTTCACCGGATGAAGCGGTGACCCTTGAGCAGTTCTGAAGTTAACACCTGGGTATTAGAGGGACATACGTATGGTTCTGTTCCTATAGCTGCACAGTGTAGTTCTATGCTGCCTGGCCACAGCACCAGTGCAGCTGTTTTCACAGTGCTGGGTCACATAAACCGAGAAGAGCGATAATGGAGACGACCTTTGGTGTAGCACCAAAGGTATATTTTGAAGCGCTGCGTTTCCTCTCAAATACTGTTCATCTCAGTGAGAAATCAGTTCTGTGAGACACTGACATTATGAAGAGTGATGGCTGGTGCTATGTGGGGAGCGCCGCACGCTCTATCCAGCTGCACGAGCAAGCAGAGCACACCCACGTGCCTTGCGGTCGGCACTGCCGGTTCAGGGGATCCAGGGCTGCCTTCGTTTCTCTGACTTTCTAGAAAGGACAGAATCAGGGCAACTAACTTTTTGCCATGTGCCGCATTTGCTGCCAGCAGATTTTCTAGCGTGTGCACAGCCACAGCAGCAGCCAGATTTTGCTCACCCCCCTGCCCCCATACTTCCATGGATAAATAACCTAGCATACATCAAGATAAATTTATCTTGGGTGTAACCTCTGGAATGTCATTGTGGTAAGAACAGAATTATGTGGGCCATAGTACAGATGAAACGGTGTCACTGGGGAAAATAATTTCAGATGTATTTCTCTCACAATTAATAGCCACTAACTTTTCTAGAGGAAAGAAATATTGAGAATACTTTACTAAATGCAAGTTGAAGAGAAAAGAGAACATTGATTTTAGAGAATAAGTTTTCAAATGCTTGTAATGATATAATGTTCTTCTGATACGTAGTTCACAGAGATAACCCCAGGCCAGAGTAGGTGGAGACTAACATATTGATTTCATTGAAGCAGACAGAGTATACATCGGTTGGAAAGCTGGTTGTACCTTTTCCCTTCTTTGAGTCAGCAGCAGAATGGCATAATGAGAAGGCATTTTAAAAAATATCCACTGTGGCTGATATAGCTGAAAATATGTTCTGAAACAGCTCTGATGACAAAGAGAGTGATAAGAAAGCAGCCCTTATAATATATACTGAGTTACTTCTTAAAATGCATTAATCCTACAGGGATTTACTGCAATTTCTAAATTAGAAACAAATTGGAAAGAAAAACTAAGAAACCCCTAGTAAGACAAATGGCTATGTTTGTGTTCTTTCATCTTAATGTTGGTAGACACTGCTGCAGTGTGCTTCGTTTTGTAAGTGAATGGTTTGTCTTTTCTCCAAGCAGTGGCACATTCTGCTTTCAAGAAATGGTCCTGAAAGGATGCTTTGCTTTTAAAAAGGAATATGAAGGGACTAGAAAAGGCCAAATCCGCTTGTTCCGAGCACAACTTTGTAGTGTAAATTTGCCCTCTTATTCCATTGAGATGCTGTGGTTGAACCTCCTCCAGTGTCATCCTCCACAGAATGGTCCCGCTTCCAGGGCTGAATGATTTTGCTTTCCATGTCCTGAGCCAGGTACAGCATCAAATCGAATGCTTTATTCCAGCTACCAGATTTTACTGCAGAATTGGCAGTTTGCTAAGGTACAAAGGTTATTCAGCACACATTATTGCTTAGGAATCATTTGCCTATTCATAGCATGTCATTTACATTTTCTGGAGTTTTCTAGCAAGGTTATTTTACGCATAGTAGATTTTAATAAAACATTCAATACATATTGAAAAGCCATCAGTTCTTGTTTTATTTTTGCAGATTGGAGGGTGCATTTCAGGACAGAATAAAGCAGATATGTAATCTTTTATCCCTTGTAGCGGTCTCAAACAAAGAGTGACTAACCATTCTTTAAATCTAATGGCAAACTCTATCCAGCAACCCAGACATCCCTTCTGCATCTGATGTACTTCCGAGGATTTTACAATATATTCCCATCTATGTCGTTTCTATACCCAGCTCTTCTCCTCAGAGATCTTTTGGTCCATCTCATACATTCATTTTGCATCCACCTCACACACCCACACCAAGTTCAGAGTCTGAGTCTGCATCTCAATCACATTACAGTCAACCAAAAGACTCTCCCCCTCTGCCAAAGCAAGGGATATTGATAGTTTTCATTGAGCTAAACTTGTTTAAGTATAAATTTTAGATACAAATCAACAAACAAAATGTCCAGGAAGAAAGACACAGCCATGCAGCATCATTGTGAGGTGTGCAGACCAGCCCTAAACTGCAAAAAATTGTTGTCATAAAAGTCATGAGTCCTTTTTATCAAGGAGAAACTAAAATGCACACAAGCCTATAAAAAAATGCAGCTCCTCCTGTGAAAGCTGAAGTCTTTTAATGTATGCTGTCCTCTCTGTGTGGATCCCTCTGCCACTCTGTGTATGGGTTTATCATTGCCTCGAATACCACCAGAGCACCCTAGCCACCTAATGGAGCAGGAACTCTACCACCAGCAATCTTTCAAGGTATGAAACCTTTCTAAGTGTCTGATGGCCTTATGGAGCTTTCTTTTGGAGCTGATTAGAGAGAAAACAACTTCTGCCACACACAGCCTCAGGCTTTCAATTTTTTTTAAATTAAACTGGGACCAGCCCACAACACTCTGCTAGCATTTTTCAGAAACAAGGAAAGGAACAGAGAAGAGAATCCTTCCCTCTCTCCCAAATGCACCACCATCCATCAAACAGGACTCCTTGCTGTTGACACCTCTCAGGGACACAGTATGGGAATGCTTTCAATTATTTGTCTCTTGGCTGATGTGCTACAGTCTTTGCTTGGGAAGAGCAGGTAAAGAAGCATGGGAGGAAATGTGGTTTGTGACAGTTCTTGGCACGTTGATTTTACTGAGGGTTGGTTTTCTGCTTTGTTTTGTTTTAATGAGTCTCTTTTGTCTTGCTGTCAGCTCTGAAGCGAGTCTTCGTGCACAGAAAGCCCAAACTTTCCATTGCACAGAGACATGAGACTACACCACCCAAGACTAAATGCTAGATGTGGTTATTTCCAGTTGGTGATGCAAGAAGACTCACCCAAAGTCACTGTGTACCTGAGCAGCAAAGCCAGAATCAGATAAGAGCTCCAGACCAGATTACAGCACAGTTCCTCCTCTGCTCAGCCTTTTCAATCAAACCACTACACCTATAGGAAACCTCACCCCAAGCCCTAGACAGCTACATATGGCAGAAGAAGGGGAAAAGAAAAATAAAAGTACAAACAGAAGACTACTACAATGTCTGAACTTCTACTATCTTGCATGCTGTAATTCCTAACAAGGCTCCTCCTTAAAAAGAAAGCCTTTTTAATGATGCTGAGGATTAAACCCCACTCAAACCTGACACAAAAAAAGCTTATTCAGAAACTTCGATTTACTTCTTGGGGATAAATAACACTTGAAAGCAGAACAAACTATCACACTACAATAAACAAGCATAAAGAGAAATCAGCACATAATGGTGATTTATTTCTCTTACAGAAAACAGAAAAACTGAACCGTTATGGATGAATCAAATGAAAACCATAATTTTTGGCTATAACAAAACTTTATACTTCAAATTAATCTAGTAACTAAGCATTGTGTTCCAATTTGGGATACTTAAAAAACTTTCCAATAAAAGCAAAGGCTACTTTCATAGGGGGACTGAGGAGTGTGATACCACAAGCACTGCAGAAGCTGCCTTGGGTCTGCACTGCAGATCCCTGTCATGTCCAACTCTCTTCTCTGGAAGTGAGAAATTCAAGCCAAGGTGCAGTGAGCTGGGGTGGGTGCTACTCCCTGGAGCACCACCTCCCTCCCTACTGCCCAGGCTCCTTCCAAGCCCATGTTCATTTCCAAGTGGGCCCACAGGTTGTTCCTGCAAAAGCAGTAAGTACACAGGTTTGTATCCCTGATATGCACTATGATTTACATCAGTAAGACTAATTAAAACAGGGTTTCCTGCACTATCTCCATTTTGCTTTGCATGTGTGAGTTTTTAAGCTGTTTTCCCAAAAGAAAATCTTACTGGTCAGAAGAAACGTGGTGCTTCCTTAGGTGATCAGAATACATTACTCAGTATCAAAACACAATAAGCAATTACACAGATTAACTTGACTTCTATTCAGAATTTTAAATTTACATTAAATTTGGCCAAAAAATGAATTATGTATATTTTACATTTCATACATTTATTTTTTTTCTGGTTTTGATTTGCCACACTGTGTAGTGATGGAAATTTGAATTTTAATTCACAGCATACAAGAATAGGCTTACATAACTGCCTAAGTTACATCTAAATATTAACTTTAAAAATACTACAAAAGAAATATATCATCTGCCATAATACTGAGCTGACAGACTTTAAGCTTGGTCTCCTCCACAGCTTTAGTGCTAGCAGATTACATTTTTATTTATAATTCTATTCATAATTAGAACATGGAGGGGGAGAGAAAGCAAACCCAAAACTTTATGTTCAGTCTGTTCAGTCTCCAAATTTTGCATTTACATCATTCAGCCAAGGCAGGAGAACTAATAGGAATTCATGCAGTCCTCTCCACACTTCTGCAGGAAGAGGCTATGGGGATTTAATGCTTAAACACAAACTACTTTCTGACTTCCACCTTTTCTGTAAGCAGACATTCTTTGTAACTTCAAGAGTAGCATGAGGAACTGACAAATATTCTTAAATGAAGACACATTTTAACAATTTTTATTTTAAAGATATAAAATAAGCAAAGAAAAACCTTCACTCAGCCAAGTAATGACCTTGAAAAAAGGCTCTCAGATGAAAAAAATAAAAGTACAGTTTATATATTACCTTTTGCATGTTTGTGGCTTAATATACATAAAACCCAATCCCTAAATCCTTCTACAAGGCTGCCTTCTTGTATTGCTTTTCAACTCTAGGTGAATTTCCATGTTACTTAGTTTTAATAATAGCCCATGTTTGATAATAGCCTTCTCTCTTGGTTCAGAACGAGATGTATATACTAATTCATTTTCATAATTCACAATTAACAAAGGTGCTGATTTCTGATTTCATTCATGATTTTCCCCCTGATGTTGCTTCTTATCAAGCAGAACCTTCTCCCAGTCTCTGAAGCTGCTCTGCCACACATTGACATGTAGCTACAGAAGTATCTCAACATTCACAGCAAGACTTCAAGGAGAAATCTCTTGCATCTCCCATGTTTTTCAAACAGTGTTCAGAATAATGATCACATAATTAGATCCACTGAAGGCAGAAAATAATCTAATAATGGCTTTCTTGGCCTCCAATTTTTCCAACACTTGTTTTCCCTGCTGTGTTTCCTATTTCAAACCCCTTTTTAAATAAAAGATGGTGCCGTCTGCTTAAAGTCCTCATTTTGACCAAGCCTACTGAGTGTGCCATTAATAACATCCCACTAACAGAGACACCACGATAAATACAAATGATTACAAATACACTATTCAAGATCAATTTTAATTTCCAGTTAACTCCATTACCTTCTCTATTTGTTTCTCATTTAAATGTCTCTAACTGTCTGCTCTTTTTTTTTAATCCGATTATAATAAATCCTGAGAATAAAGAATATTTATTTCTTAACTCAGTCAATGCTAGACAGGTGATACCCTCCCATCTAAGCTGGCTCACAAGACACTGTTCAGGCAGCAAAACACTTGATGGACATGCAAGATTACTCAGGCACCATTAGCGCCTGAAATAACTCTAATGGTTCCTTCATTAGGACTTGTAAATGGAGTTTCACTCTCACCACCTGAAGGCAAATGCCCAGCTAGCACATGCAGTCCAGGAATGAGACCTGCCAATGTGCTGCTCCAAGGTCCTGTGCTTCTCAAGCTCTTCCTAAGCTCATGTGCAGCCCAGCATCACAGGATCGCTCCCACAGTGCCATCTCAACACTTGTAATAGGTGCAAGTAGGTGTGCTACGGAAGTTCACCTATCTCCTGCAAGTTTACCGCCAGCCTTTTGCAAAACCAAAGGCAGCATTTGCTTCCTTGAATATCTAAGTGGCAAGAAGGCAAAATTGTTCTTGGGCTACTCCAGCCAAGTGACTGGCATGTTTGTGGGTCTGCTCCCTGTGGGAGGGGGGAGAAGGGAGAAGATCAGGAAGAGAATTGGGAAAAGATGCAGTGTGAGGGGGCTGAATACATTGCTGAGAGACGGAATTGAAGGGGACATTCATTGCTTGTTAGAAAGAAAACAAGCAAGATTTTGGTTTTGCGTCGCTCTCGTTGTCCTGGGTCAAATCCAGTGGAGGTTGGCCAGCTTCCATTAGCTAAGCAGCAGCCCACTGCATATTCCGCTTGGGGGTTGTTGTCTCATTTCTAGAGGCCTTAAAGACACCTGCTAGAGCTCTCTGCTACCAAGGCCAAACATTGCGTACAACTGAAAATATGCTTTGTTTATTTAAATGGAACTCTAACAGACTGCCCGATGTCAACAGCAGTGAATCTGTTTACCCAGAAAACAGGTGCAATGGAAGCGAGGGCTCTGCCCTCCCTTGGCATGTAGCAGGGTTCTGGCAGCAGAAGGAAAGGGAAAAACCCACAGGATAAGAGAGGGCAGGTCTAAAGGATCAATAAGGGCAAGAGGGAGATATTTCAACCTCCCATCTCCAGCATCTTTTTATCCCAGAGGATAAGTTCCCACATTCACTCCTGACTGTGAGATAAGATGGTGCTCTTTGGCATTAAGATCTCACTAAGTGATACATTTTTAGGACATTTCCCAGAGCAGTGGTCTCCTTCTGGACCATGTCCTAGCATTTTTCCTGCTCCATGGCCCCACACTCCAGCCACAGTGGATGACTGGTCACGGATCAGCTGCAACTGTGGGATCCCAAGCTGCGAGAAGCCCCGCACCACAGCTCTGTGGGCATGTCAGATGCAGCACAGCTGCAGGCAAGTGTGAAATGTGTGTCCAAAGCATGAGTCACTCGTTCCCCATGCAGGCTGCACACAAGGCCACAGGCCACTCTTGTTTCGTCCCTTTAAGCACTGCATTCCCTCACTGCGGTTTGGAGCTAGTTATCTTTCCGACATGCAGGCAGCACACCTTCCTCTGAGATAATCTACGCTGGCAGACAGATAATACGTATGGGAGGAAAGGGAAGGAGTAAGAAGTCTTATCTTGCCAAAAAGTTTTTGTGACTTAAGTTCATTCCTCCAACACATGCATTTGGAGAGAAACACAAGTCCAGAGAGTCCAAGTCTGTTCCTTTTTAAACAAAAACCCAAGGAGACCCAAGTAGCAAGGTGCCATGGCTAGAAAACCAGAACAAGAGCTCCAGGAAGAAAGAACAGAGGCTCTGTTTGTCCTCACAACTCCAAATATAATACACATAGGACTCTAAAACACATTAGAACAAGAATATGAATAGATGTTGAAATAGACTGTTGTCATCTAGTACATCTCACAAATCTAATCAACAGTAACTAATACTGCAAAAAGCCTATTGCAATGGCATCAGATGTAGCATTTAATAGTTGATTTGCAGTTTCTTTCTTCCTTTCTGATTTGCTGATGTTTCATATCAAGTTCTGCTTCTGTCCCAAACCATATTCACTTCAGTTCGTGACCATGCAAACACTTCTGTCTCCCATTCCCCCTTTTCTCTCACCTATCTCAACAACAAACTCTCCAAGGCATTTGTTTACTCTCAGTGTTGGACTGTGGCAGATGCATATCTCTGAAAACAAAGTCAAGATACCACTAACTATCTGGATATACATGTTTAAGTCCTAAGCTATCAAAAAACTTTGAAGCACAAGTTTTGAGCCAAAGTATGCACACAACTTCTCTGTTAAACTGTGGTCCATGTCCTGATTTGAACTCAACTCTTCCCATCTAGCACTGAGTTCATGGAGGACAACTGATCAGCTAGAGAGTGAGACTAACAGGATCAGATTCCCTACTTCCCAGGGGCACAGGAGTTAGGTTCATTAGTAAGAGGTGCTCAAATACAAATCAAATGGATGCAGAACACAGTAGTAGTAACAATCCCTTTTAAGCAAGAAGACACACAGGAAATGTCAGACACAAATGTGGACATGTGTACAGTCAAGGACGCAGCACAAAGTTTGTTGAAGCTAGTGGGTCTGAGAGCAGTCTTAGAAACCAAAATTTAGGTACCTTGTTTAAACAATAACAACAAAAAAAGGACATATTAGTGATCCATGACTGAATACAGATAAAAGGAACCACTTTTCCTAATTATATTTATCAGAAGAATCTTTTTTATTTAAACACTTGCATAGCTGTAACAATGTTATCTAATTTTGGCAGAGTAGAATAGAGTAGACTGACTAAAATTAGGTTTGCAAACATGCACTAGGAGACACAAGGCTTCACATGACTCATCTACTTCTCTAGTAACAGCCTCCCTGATACACTAATGAAGGGATCCTCAACAAGGACGATAATTTCTCAATACAGGCAGAAGATTTAGAATAACCATGTTATGAGCAATAGGAAGATACTGCATTTGCCCTGAGGTAGCACATTCATTTTCAAGACATCTAGCATTAGAAAACCTCTTACCTGGAGAAGGTACTTTTAAATATTTTCCTGGAAGGTAATTAAATCTGAATGAATGTGTTAAAGCCTATATATCCTCACCTCCTGCCACAGGTCGGCTTTGCTGGGAAGTCACATTATAAAACACTGTGACATGGAAATACACATATAACTTTGTCCAGGAGGGGCAATACAAAAGAAAAACACCTAAGTAGAAGCTGTTTCCAATAGAAGAGTGTCACAACCTTAGTAGGTTTACACCCCAGGAGTCTCACTATCCCCATTTTGCAGACAGTGCATCTGTTTTGCTCAAAGCCACCGCAGTGTTAGCACAAGCCTAGGAAGAAATTCCAGGTCTCCCCAGGCCCTGCTCCCAGTCCACCCATCACATCCCACCATCTTCTTTCTGAAATCCATCCTGACTCTGGGTCTCTATAACAGGGGTGGGAATCAGAATAAATCTGACACTGTTCTGCACTAAAATGGTGAAGCTGCTGAGCCCAATACTTTCTGCTTCATCCTTCCAGCTCAGAGAAGAGCTCCTACATGCCATACATGCCTCATGCTCTCTAAAGGCTCGGCCAAGACACAACACTGCTGGAACGAGGCTCTTCCTATCAGGGCCTCCAAGATCATGCAAGCAGGCAGCAAGGTTACAATACTCTGAGACACAGGGGGCTCTCTGTGAGGAAGCATTCTAGAAAATGTAAGCAGTTAATCAAAACAACACTGGGAGATGTACACTGGTATAGGAAAGACAGATTGTTTCACGGACAAGGATGGCAGAAGGACAAACACTGCACCTTATCCTGCACACAAGAAGTGTGGCTTCAAGTTCTGCACATACAACTCAGTTAAAATTCATCACGGCACTATTAAAGCTGTGATCATGTCAATGCAGACTCTAGGTTCAGCTTAGCTGACTGCTTTCTGTCCAGATCAGTTGCATAGTCTCTGCACAACCCAGCGCTGCTGGGGAGCATCAGACAACAGCCTACTGATACATAGGCAACTACATCCCCACTGACAGCTGCAGAGGGTCATAACAGCATTAAGTCAATGACAGGTAGCTGATGGGCAGGGAAGGTACGCAGAAACGACAGCCCTGGGGCTCAAAGTGGTGAACTGACAGTTGGAGAGGCTCAGGGAGGGATAAAAAGTAATCTGCACCAAGGGAGGAAGCCTTGGAGACTGACACAGAGGAGGCCACAGAAGAGGGCAGATTGGTTTTCTGCTTTCAGTCCTAGACTAAACTTTTCATGCCACTTACCTACCTACCTTCTGTTTCTGTTTAGATTCCTGGGGCTTTATTCCAGTAATGGTTTCAAATTGGGCAGCTAGGAGAGGTAATGGGAAAACACCCACAATTTCTCTTTGTACTCTTCTCCCACAGGGTAAACTGCTCTGGTGCCCCTAGTCCTCCCTTTTCCCATAGGCTCTTGGGTGCCTTCTCTGAGGAGCTCTCACCTTGGGAACCAGGCAATACAGAACTGCCCTTCTGGTATTTGAACAGCCAGGCCAGGGCAGGCTACAAATAGCCCCTGATGCTGGAGGCTGCAGAAGAGAACAGGAATGTGTAAAACTGGGGCATTATGATAAGAAGAAAAGTTACTATTTATCTGATTTAATTGGTGTAATTGAAGGCACCATGCCTCATTTTATTGTTATAGGAATATGGAATAGTCACATATCATTCTCTCTCCCACCTTATACTCAGAAACATAACAGCAGCAACATCTGACTGACTGGGAATAGCTCCATTTTCTCTGCAAGCAAAAAATCAAGGAACTTTGTATTTTTTAAAAAGGAAAACTGAGATTAGACTTGACATTTAGGAGCTTCCAAAACCGGCAGACCCGAGGGCCAGGGACTTTGCAGTCCCAAGGGGGCAGCTGTGCAAATTCAAAGAAATGAAGTGCAAGGAAATTGCATAAGTTGACCTCTCCTGCTGCAGCGGGGAGAGAAAGCCCAACACTTCCATGCTTCACTGGGCAGGCATTCATGAAGATGAGTAAAATATTATGATCAAAAGCTGTCTCCACAAGGAAACTTACTGAGGCAGCTGGTCTTCATCCCATCTTAAAAATTCAACTCTACTGGTCCCTGTAGAGGAGCAGGACCCTGATACAAGCACATTACCTTCGGCTTTCTTTTCTTATATGACTTCACAACACTTCTTATGTCTGTAGATGAAGGCTCTTTGCCTAACTACTGTCATTTCACTTCCAGACTTAGGCAGCAATCTACAGAGGGGAATTGAGTCCAGCAGCCAGTGAATGCATCTTTTCTTTCTTAAGGAACTGCAACACAGCATTTTCTGCCAGAAAGAAGGCTCAGTTGTTCAGCACCTTTTGAACACATGCTTCCAGAAGAAAAATATCTGCCACTATAATTAAGGGTAGGGTGCTTAACTAAATATTTCTTTTGTCAGCCATTCATTTTAAAATGAGAGTTTATTGCCACATTATGCCATTTCAATATTGGATTGCCCTCAACCAGAACATCTGTGTACTTAACCAGCTGCTTTAAACAACTGTCTCCTTTAAAACTAAGTCAAACAGATTATGTGTTTTATTGTAGCCAAATTCCACTATGAAGTTCTTTCTCTCATGTGCCATAGCTGGCAAGAAAAGAATTATCAATTCATTTCCAAATTAAACAAAAAACTGAAAAAAACCCCCACTCTTACTAAAGGGACAGCAACTACCACCCTATAGCTGCGATAAAGATGTTAGCACAGGAACATTTAAAATTATTTACATATTCATGTGCTTAGTATTTGCTAGTATTTGGAAGCATGCCCCTGGAAACACACAAGTTCAGTCACTCTGCAGCTAGCAAGAGCAGGGGAAGAAGAGATCAGCTCCTGGGACACATGATTTGTAGCCTTTAGTTCAACATAGTCTTGGTGTAACTATTGGCTCCAGATATTCACATGCACTTTTCAATACACAGCAGTATCGCTCAGAGGAGTGAGATGCAAAAGCTTAGTCAGGTGTAAGAATGGATATGGGATTTCTTGTCCCAGAGCTCAGCTTTTAAAACTAAAAGTTATCAATTGTCTCTGTGACAAAGAATTTTAAAATGTAAACTGGATGTAATGGGCCCATCTGCCCCAGTTTTCAGAAAGCAGGAACCATGCTTAAGCTCCATGCTTAAGCTGTTTGCTTTATTTATTCCCTGGTATTTCACTGGTTAATGAATTACAAGCCAGACTCAGTGCAGAGTAAAATAGTCCTGCATGGAGAAAATCCCCAGCTACTCTACACAAAACACAACAATTTGAGACTTTGACAAGACGATGTAAACAGGAGCACAGGGATTATTTTCTTGAAGGGAATTTCCTTTTCAGTATTTACAAACTACTGTACCAGTGGAACCAGGCTGGTATAGAATGACATTTAAAACACTTAAGAAAAACAAGTGGTTTCAGGAAAATGTCAGCTATGCCAGCTTCATTAACTAATTGATTCAAAGCGTGAAGACAGTTACACCCAACTGAGATGACAAAAGTTAGTCATTGTAATGGACAGACCAAGGGAAGCTCAGATACACTTTGATATATCCACTTCTGTGTTTCAGTTGTTTATTACATCAGGAACCTTTTGAAATCCCCTACAACTCTCTCCACGACTTCTTCAGCATCCCAATGGACAGACAGATCACAAAGGAAGCTATTCTCAGAGTCTTCTTCATTTGGATAGGTTTTATTACCAAGGAATGGGTAGCTCTTTGGACTTCTGTATACATCTTTCCCATGGAAAGCTTCACAACACCTCCATACAGACATTTCCATGGTTTAGGTGTTATTACATGTACATAATAGAGCCAGAACACAGCAAAACGCCAGTAAACCACAAGGCACATCATACAACAACATACAGAGAAGGTTTTTATAAAGTCTGTATTAATATACAGGGGCACACAATATCAGTGAGAACAAATTAACCTGAGAATACTGATGCAGTAGTGCCCTGGGAAACTGGTCTTCGGATGGTTGTGTAAGCATCATCACTGGCACTGCATTCAAAATACATTCCAAGGAGAATTTAAAGTAAACTGAGAGAACAAGAACATCCCAGGGATAAGGTAAGAATCAGAATAACAATTAACAAAACCGCTAAATGTTCGCTACAAGAGGGCAGCAAGTGATCTCATTGGAAGAGGTGCAATCAGCTGTGGGAAACACTCCAAGTAACAGTGAAGCCACTCTCTATCTTTCTGCTTGTACCCCAATCAGAAGCCAAGTTCTGTCTTGACAAACATCGTGTTTTACAAGGAAGCTCATTTACTACATTTCCTGAAATAAAAAGATGCATTCAAGTAGTAAACCAAATTCAAAGTTGTCATCTTGTCCAAGTCAGTGAGACAGTACCTAGGTCATTCCCATGTTTGTACTCTAAAACAAGTTAAATCTAATGGACATTAAAACACAGGGGCCAGAAGCTGAAGTAAAGAAGACAAATTAAAGTGACACATGTAAAATCCCACTATAAAAAAGGTAAACTGCTGCAAGCTACAATTTGAACGAGATGACATACTAGAGGTGCTTACACTCTTCTCAGTTGTGCTTCACATCGCCCAGTCCAGACAACCTCTAAGAGTCAGTTCTTCATTTGGACTCCCTTAAAATCAGAAGAAATAAAAGTGTTTCTAGAGCATGCTTCATTTACTCCTAAAGTAGGTGGCTAAAACAGGTCAGATGAATCACGTTACCAGCAGTTTTTTCTCTCCATTGATTACACAAGGATCCTACAGGGACCAGGATGGATGTAGACATTCAGAGTCAGGAGAAATGAAGCCCATCTCAGACATCTGCACAACTGCATTCACAGCACTACTTATCCTCTCATGGTTTGAAAGTGGGGCTAATTTCTCCCATGGAGAAAAGACACAAGTAGAAGACAACCACATTTCTAAAGACTGGTCTCAAATCCAAACTCCCAACAAGGCAAGGTCTGTCTTTCTGTTCCAAACACTTAAATTAAGACTATAGGTTCAAAGAGTCTGAGTCATGATCCCTATTTCCAGCACTACAGCTAATCTTGAATCTGACCTTTGGTATGTCATTTAACCTAATTTTTCATAATAACAGCAAACTAGGGATAATTATAACAATTCTGCAAGAACGCTGAGTCTTAATTGATGAACATCTTGAAAGTGTTCTGGAATTTCTGTGCTCCTCATCAAAACAGTGATACTAGTAACTACTACATGAACATTTTCATGAATACCATTAAAAAGACAGCATTTATTTGATATTTACCTTTAAAATAACTGACATTAATTTTCATGTGCTTTTCTTTGAATAGTCCATCTCAGTCATATTTCCATGCCTATTTCTCTGAGATTTGCATCTTCTGACCTGACACTTTTAAGTTTACCACCATGTTCCCTTTTCCTCTTGCCTATTAAAATCATGCACTAATGAAAAAAATAATTCTTTGCTGTCTGCCTAAATATTACTTTATATAAATAGACATATATATATATAAAAGCCCACACATTCTGCCATTAAGCATAGCAGACAAATAGATTTGAACTGCAGTAGTGTAAACAAACATGCAGCCTTTTGCCAAATCTAATGGACAAATATGAGTAATTCCTGTCTAGAAGGCACACTTGAATCACTGCAAAATAAATTGGACTAGAAATCAAAGCAAAGTGTCATTGTCTCCATCCTCAATTCTCACAGCTGCACCAGGCAATGTTCAAGGAAAGTGCTCACATAATACAAACGCTTTCATTTTAATCTGAAAATGGTTTTTATTTACAGAACAATGTAGAAATAAACACACAAAAATATATAGATATGTAAGTATCTGTATGTATACATACACACATCAAGTTTCAGAGGGAAGGCACCCTTGGGCAGGAGAGACCCACAAAGCAGCACCTGGATCTCACTCATCAGAGCCGCTCTCATGATTTAGGACACCCTGTACCTCAGTTTCTCTGCCTTTAACACACCAGTGAGTAACCTCTGTTTTCTTTCACATTTATGGATGAAAACATGTCTGCTCATTTTAATTACTGTCAAATAGTACCTCTCACTGGGAAAAGCCATGGCATTGATCCTGCCCATGCCCCAGCAACTTGGGCAGAGCCAAGTGAGGGAGTTCCTGCAGCCTGCAGGAGGCCAGGACACCCCACTGCCGTAGGCTGCTGGCTCGATATTTCCACGCTGAGGAGGGGGAGACAACGAGGAGAACATTTGGAGGAGGGTGCATGCCATGGCAGACTGGTGCAGCCACACTCACGGCATGGGGGACACACACTGCAGCGAAAAGAGCCTGAGGCAGCAACAGAAACCAGCTTCTCACCAGCCCTGCCGCGCAACCTTCCCCTTGTCCACACAACGCTGTGATCACATCACTGTTCTGTGGCCCCTATGTCACAGAATCACAGAATATGCTGAGTTGGAAGAGACCCACAAGGATCATTGAGTCCAACTCCTGGCCCTGCACAGGACCATCCCCAAGAGTCACACCACGTGCCTCAGAGTATTATCCAAACACTTCTTAAACTCTGGCAGGCTTGGTGTTCTGACCACTTCCCTGGGAGCCTGTTTCAGTGCCTGAACACCCTCTGTGTGAAGACCCTTTTTCTAATATCCAACCTAAACCTCCCCTGACACAATTTCAGGCCATTCCCTCAGGTCCTGTCACTGGTCACCACAGAGAAGAGATCAGTGCCTGCCCCTTCTCTTCCTCTCAAGAGGAAGTTGTAACTGCAGTGAGGCCTCCCCTCAATCTCCTCTTCTCCAGGCTGAACACACCAAATGTCTTCAGCTGCTCCTCACACGGCTTCCCTTCAAGGCCCTTCACCATCTTCAATGTGCTCCTTTCGACATTCTCTAGTGGCTTAATATCTTTCTTACACTGCAGTGCCCAAAACTGCACACAATATTCCAGGTGAGGCCGCCCCAGTGCAGAACAGAGCAGGACAATCCCCTCCCTTGCCCGGCTGGCGATGCTTTGCCTGATGCCCCCCAGGACAGGGTTGGCCCTCCTGCCTGCCAGGGACTGCTGACTCAAATTCAACTTGCCATTGACCAGGACCCCCAGGTCCCTTTCCTGGCACTGCTTTCCAGCACCTCATTCCCAAATCTGCTCTTACATCCAGAGTTGCTTCATCGCAGGTGCAGAATCCAGCAGTTTCCCTTGTTGAACTTCATGTTTGTTTAAATAGAGCCCCCCTGCTCCTTCAGACTGCTGCCCTGGCCCAGGGCTGCCCTCAGTGAGGAGCAGGCAGAGCCCCTGGCAGGGACATCGCTGCAGTGCTCGTGGTCTGGGGGTGCTGTGCCCCGTGCAGGCACACATGCACCATGTCCAGTAGCATCTGCACTAAACCTCATTACTAAAGACAGATCTTCAGCTCTCTGGCACAACCACCACCATCAGATTTGATCCCCTCTCAAATTTACAGAAGTTTGGGACTGAAGACTAGAGTCTGCACACTGAGCAATAACTACAAAAAACAAGATGACCCTTCCAGTCCATGTTCCTGGATGGATGGCTTTCCACTGATGCACATTTCTGGAGGTTGCAGCAAGCACCCGTGTGAGAGCCTGCAATTTCAGCTAACTCAGTGCACCTGCACCACCCTCTTACACACCGACTCTGTCCCCACTTGCCTCAGCTTGCTTGAATATCCAAGTAAAACTCAAACTGACAAGCAACACCTGTTTCCACAGCTATTTTCCACACCCAGCTACATCTAATCCTTGCTTCATTGCCTTCTTTAAAGTTTAATAATGGTTTCAGGGAGCAGTCTTAGTCAAGTTTCTGACTTTTTTACTTAATGCTTCCATGGCTGAGCTCAGACATCTGAAGGAATCTAGGTTTAAGTAATCTGCTCAACACAGAAAGCCTTGGAAATATGCTTTCTGCTTTCTGTAGCAAAGCAATGGCAGGGTTTTGCTTCTCTTGCAGTGGATTTTCTCAACAGTTCCTCTCCCAAAATAACTCAATATCAATCAGGATGTACATCTCAAAATGCATTCTTAAAATTCAAGTTTCTATTCACAGTAACCACCAAAAGGCTCTGTATTATTTTAAAATACTGAGAAACAACTAAAGGACCTGACTGAGTTTATAGATTAGCTTTAATTTAAACACATGTAATTTACAAGCATGCAATCTGACCGTAAAGATTTTTAAACCTCAGAGGTCCTGAGAAAGCACCAGAAACTTTAAATTGGTGAAGCACGACCAGCTGAGTGCTGTGCTTGGCTCACAACGCATCTGGGGAAAGTGATGGGGAAAGCCCTAAGAAGTAAAATTGTAGCAGGCTCTCCCGGCTTGGTGGGACCCCAAAGGTGGCAATCCCCGTGTGTGGCAGCAAGGCAGTGGCTGCACAGCTCCTGCCTCAGCACTGAGCTGGGGCTGCCATCCTCAGCATCACCCGGCCAGCCGGACCGACCTCATGGACTTCAGACAGAATAAACCAAAAAAGCAAAGCAAAACACGTTCCAGACCTCAGGAGCCAAATTGCACATCTACAGGGAAAACTGGTCCCTATCTGACCCCTTGCTTTCCCCTCACCCACACACACAGGAGCAGCCAGCTGAAATCCCCAGTATTTGGCGAACGAGGTTATCCTGACGCAGACCCAGAGCCATACAAGTGTGGCTGGAGCTCAGAAGGAACGTGGGAAGCTGCAGGGACTGAGCTCACACCCACACCCAGTGATTGTGTACTTCCAGGCACAGATGTGATTTTCTTCTGGGAGAATAAAACTGTACCTGAAAGGAGCAGAGCTGCAGTGGGAGCTGAGGTGATGGCAAGTGCACAGTGTCCCCTCCAAACAACCCCTCTGCTTCGTAAGTCTTAGTGCCAGGAAATCACATCGTATTTCAGAATTGATTTCCTCTTACTTCAACCTTCAAACCCAGGATATTGTTACATCTTGGTCAGCAATGTCAGGATTTTCCACAACAAATCAGACGTTGTTTTCATGTCAAATTACCTAGATACCCTACATGGGCTGTGCCCTGTGGGTACTTCATTTTCACCTTCTTCTGTAATAGCACATTTTCTTTATTCTGCTTTTCACACTGCACATTATAAATAGTTTAAATAAATGCCTATCTTTGTTTAATGAGCTTGTGCTGTCTGAGTGAGCTTTGAAAATACCATGAGTTATATGGAGTAGCTAAAAATTGCTATAGGGGAGCTATTGACATGAATGCATTACCTCCTATTAGTACTAATAATCTCGCCTAACAAGCCAGTACAGTCTTTGAAGTGTCATCCTCAAGCTTTGAGGATGACACAAGCTTTTCCAAAGGTAGTGGTGGGTTTTTCCCTATTCTTTATACTACTCATACCTAGAAGTCTTAAATCCTTTGCTGTTCCTCTTGCAATAGAAATGTCCTGATAGCACAACAGGACCAGTCCAGCTGCACCATACAACACATTTACATTTGACTCAACAGACTGCCTTTCGTGCTTTAAAGCGTGGTGAAGCTTGGGCTGCATTCTCTATTTTTAAAGGACATACAGTGATGGTGCAATTATCTGGCTTAACTGGGACACGCATTTATTTATGCCCAAGCACTACTGTAGCGTGTGACCTAAGGCACTGGCTCTAGGCAAAAACCTCTTTTGCTGGTGACAGGGTCACAAGCAAAATGCATTTCATTTGGTCTAACAGCATTCTTCTGGGTTATAAGTGAATTTTTTCTTGACTTTGTCCCTCTTGTGTATGTGCTTTGACCACCATCACCTACCTATATTGCTCTGTCAATTGCTAACGTGTGCTGATACATCTTACTGATGATGTACAAATCACACAGGATATATTCTAGCCTGCCAGTTTTAGTGTATTCCTGTGAAAGATGTCTTCATCTATTGGCCCTATTTTCCTTTAACTTGATGCACTGAAAAATCATATATGTAAGAAAATAGCAGCTTCTACAATGTTAGAGTCAAAATGCCTGCTCCCTCCATTCTGTAATACACACAGACAAGTTTAGAATCACATTTGCCACATTCTTTAATACTGAAAAGCAAACAAACTTTCAAATAATTCAAGTATTCCATGTCTGTGTGAGCCTTTAAAGACAAAGGCAAATTTTCTACATAAACAGCATCCAGCTGGTTCTCCTCCCTGGAATAATCAGAGCAGATACATGCTTTTCTGAAAATGTGATCCATGTAAAAGGATTTTTTCTTGATTTTTTAAATATGGTTCTTATATTTCCATTTCTCAATTAAAACAAGAATATGACTTTGATCTCAAATAATTTGCAATGGATGTCAAAAAGTCTCATCTGTTACTTCCATTTTAATGCCACTTTACAAGAAACAGCCCCTTGCCAAACAGCGGCCAAGATGTGATGGCTGGGCAGAGCAGTGTTAGCTACATGAAATGGCATCAAAAAGTGCTGTCTCATCAAGCAAAGACAATCTGTGGAGGCAAAGTTGGCAGAAATAGTTCTTTTATTAGACCAATTCTTAAAATCAGAAGGAAGGACAAGCTTTTTGATACAAAACCCTCCTTTGGTCTGGAAAAAAGTCTCAATCATCTCTTTCCCTAAATTTTTACCTTTTTCTCCTTTTGTTTCCTTTAAGCCTGGCTTTTCCCCATTTTCCTTCCCTCCCATGGAAAAATTTAATGGGAAACTAGTTTGATGCTTTACACACAATTTATATTTAAATGAAAAGAAAAGCAGAAGCTTTACTTCAGAGAATTATCTTTCTTCTGGGTGGCCCTGATATTTTCTTAATTTCTTTGTTTGAAACTTTCAATTCAGATGTGTAAAGGGTTGTGTAACCATAACCTTGCCTGGTTTTGCTAGTTGTAAAAACTGATTTAATAAAATACATTCCCTCTCCCTTCAAACACTGTCTCATTTATATCCTCAGATCGTGACCACTACAACAGCACTTGGATGGTGTATTTTATGGAAATACATCGGTTTCCCTAAAGACAGCACCATCCCTCATGCTCTGTAGCTAAATGCCTCAGACACTTGCCTAGGATGTGGACAATCCAGATTTAAAACCAACCTTGTATGATGGCAACTACAGGTTTCCATCCCAAGTAATCCAGAATCAGACAAAGCAGAATTCCAGTTTAAGCCTTCCTATCCTGAACCAACATGGGGTCGCCACATTGCTGACCCATCCACACCAAAACAATCGTAATACAACAGAGTATCCAAGTGTGCAGTTTCACCAAAGAAGAACCGAATAGCTTTATCCCCATTCAGTTACAGATTCAAATCCTCAATTCTGCATCTGTAAAACAAAGCCATCATCCTTGAGCTCAGCCTAGCAATCTTTGCTGGGCCATTATCCCCCAAATTTCATGGCATTTTGCAATATCAACTCCATCTGCTTCATGCATCTTTTGCTTGGGAAAGTTTTCCTCTACATTTCTCTCACCCATGTCCCTTCCTTTCTTCTTCAGAGCTCATTTTGCTTTCATTGCACCTAGATGGAAGGAAATGGGCTATTTCACAGACGCTTCAATCTTCTCACCTTCCCTTACACTAGCTGCAACAAAGAAAAACCAAGTGTCAGCTTTCTCTACCTGCTTTTGAAAGGTAATACTGCAAACACCCAATGGACAATTTTTTCTTCTCATAACCTTATCTGAGCCATCTTACTGTCTAGCAGGAATAGGCAATGGTTTCTAAAGGAGACAGACCCAGCTTGCTATGCTGTCCAAAGCAGGAAACTAAACCCCTGTTCTCCCAGGGTGGCATGAAGAAGCTTCCCACCTGCTGATCAGCAACTAATCTGCAACTATAGATATCACCTTAAAGGGGGGAAACTCTTAAACATTTGACTTTAATTCTGTGTAATCTCATGCACCAACACAGCAGCACATTAATATGAACAAACTTCAACATTTGTTTTGAACTTTGAATTTTCAGCTCTCTTGTCACCTCCTTTTTGTTTTCCCACATGTGCTTGAACAAACTTTCATGAAGCTTTGTACAAGCCACTTAAATCATGGGGTTTTCAACCTCATTTTACAGGCAGCTGATCTAAAACACACAAGCTTGTATGATCCCAATCTGAGATAAGTGAATGGACACACCTTACACAAAAAGTCTCCAAGGACAAAAGGCATTGGCTTGCAGAAATCTTACAGCTAAAGGAGGGTTTGAGATACGGGTCTGGGCACAGGCAGCAATTTTCCCTAGTTTCTGCCTGTTCTTGCACAAAATGTCAAGGAGAAGGGAAAGGTCCAGTGAGCTCAGTGAGGAAAAGAACAGTGAGCTCCTCAGATGAAAAGTGATTCTAGTAATGAAGCATCACCTTTAGTGTCAACAATTTTTCCCCCTAAACACTGTATCTTATCCACCTCTAGTTGATGAACATGCAGCTTCTGAGGATGGGTTTGTGCAGTCAGCTTCTCCCAACAGCAGGTGCTGGGAGGTTCTACCCTTCTTCCCGTGCACAGAGAGGCACAGGTCACCCCATCCAGCTCGGTACTCCTGATTCCTACAGGATTCAAACCAGGTCCCAGGAGAACAATGTCAGGAGTCCAGCCCAACTCATGCCAGAATAAGTAGAAAAAAGTGTTTTCCCGTTAAAAAGGAAGGATAACTTAAGTGTTAAAATATATTATAGGAAGAAACCCTCTCGTCCTGTATCTACCTTAGGAATAGCAGAAATAACAGACCAGCAAGTTGATCTACTTGGCCTTGTTGCACAAGAAAAGGCAAGAGGAAGGTTGGATATCCACGCTGTCATGTAGCTGAAGTTAAAGGCAGAAAGAGGGATAATTAGCATCTCTGGGAGACACCAGGATAGTAAAATCAAGCATCCACCCCTGGCGCTGCAGGTAAGAAGCAGTGGACAGCAGTTGTTTTTCCATGAAAGTTCAGCTAAAGTGCTTTAAATCTTTATGGACTTTATACTAAGGCTTAGAAAACACAGGCAGGACTGAGAATGACTTGCTCTAATGGATGCCCATAGGTGGGTTTAAAAATTATCATACATTCCATTCTTTAAAGAAACCATCTGTACTCATGTTTGTTTTCATTTTAAAGATTGACATCAATTTCCATGTGTCTTGATAACTACCTTCAGTTCTGAAAAGTGTGTCTGGATCCTCATTAAACAACAGCAGACACTTCTTGTTTGTGAATATTACTACAAGGTTGCTTAAAAACAAGGAGGGGGGGGGAATAAACATGTTCTGGAGATGAGAGAGACAGTTTTAAAAAGGGAGGAGGGGATAAACATGTTTTGGAGATGAGAACGACAAGAGAAAAATGCAAAAGCAGGTTACAATGCCCAGAAGGCAAAGGGAACAGAGAGGAAATTCCTTAGTTTTGGAAATGAATTACACTGCAGTAGATCTCAGGTAGCTGAACCAAGCCTTTGGCACTAGGGAGACTGGTGTTCTGTAGGGTGTACAGTTGGACTGAGAAAAGATGGGAACACTCCATACTTCCACCAACAGCCCCATATTTCAGGCACCAAATACACACACCACAGACAATTTACACTGATTTTAATGTGACTGGACATTAGCTCCTAACATAGACAGTGGTTGTCCTCTAATCCAATGAACATCCTGGAATAAACCTTCTTTCATATTTACATTTGGGATAAGATTATACACCCAAGTATCAGAATTTTTTCCCCTTAAAATCTGACCAAACCTGACTTCACCTTCTCTCACAAAGGATCTCTAGCTATTTTCCTCTTCAGGAGCAATACTACAACATAGTCACTATGAGAATAGTACGTGCTTATCTTCATTTCCAGCAACAGCATTCTCACATTACTTCCTTAGAAGCATTTCTCTCCTCTTCAAATGTCTCTGTGGTAAAGCACTGAAATATGTGGCAACTGCAGCGTCAGTTGTCACAGGGAAAAATATGTCAGCAAAAACATTTGATTCAATCTGCTGTTTAAGGAAACAACATTTCCTCAGGGTGTATGCCTTGTGTGGATAAATAACAACTGTCCAAAATCCAAGGATCTAAAATCAATTTCCAATATCAAAGGGCAGATTTGAGGCAATCACCTTCAGCAAAAGAAAAATGTAAAACTAGTTCCTCTTCCTTGTGTTGTAATTTAGTGCAAGTTTGTTTCAGAAAAAAAAAAAAAAGATAAAATTTACCCTCTCAGTCACAAAATGAAGGGTGAGCGCTTAAGTGAAGAATGATGCAAAGGGTATTATAGATCTTAAGAGGAACCATAACTTGCAGCTTAGAAGGGGTGGAGATTCTGCAACTAATTATGGTCTACCAATAAAACCGTCCTTGGGTTTTTCTCCATTTTAAACGTGTTTTCTCCCTTTCATTTTAGCACCTTTTGACCTCAGAAACAAATACTCCCCAGATTTTTCCACTCCAGTCAGACAGTACTAACTGCAGTATTTGGCATGTTTTTCACTAGCTGCTCCATCTAACCTGGAAGGTCAGTCACCAACTTGGCACAACAATTTTTTTAATTTCTCTCTAGTGCTGCAATCCCAGTACACCTCTACACAAAAGCTACACTCTTGTAGGAACTGGAAGAGTCTTTTGGAAACTCTCCTGATGCTTCTTATTCATCAATATGATCATATTTTTTGTAGCAAAGAAAAACAATCCTTTTCTGTTGTTATAGAGTCATAGAATGGTTTGGGTTGGAAGGGTCCTTAAAGATCGTCTAGTTCCAACCTCACTGCCATGGGAAGGACACCTTCCATGTTCTTGGGATTGCCCCAAAACAGGTGCAGGACCTTGCACTTGTCCTTGTTGAACTTTATGAGGTTCACACAGGCCTGTTTCTCAACCCTGCCAAGGTCCCTTTCCTCCAGTGTGTCAACTGCACCAGAAATCTTTGTGTCATTGGCAAATTTGCTGAAGGTGCACTCAATCCCACTCTCTGTGTGCCAGTCCCAATACTGATCCCTCACACCACACACCACTCACCACTGGTCTCCACTTTGACATTGAGCTGGTGACCACTGCTCTTTCAGTGTGACCGTTCGGCCAATTTCTTATGGACCTCGAGTGGTCCATCTGTCAAATCCATGCCTTTCCAGTGTAAAATCAAGACTGTTGTGCAGGACAGTGCCAAATGTTTTGCACAAAATCCAGGTGGATGACGTCATTTGCTCTTCCCTTATTGACCAACACTGTAACATCACAGAAGGCCACCATATTTTTCAGGGATGATTAGCCCTTAGTGAATCCATGTTGGCTGTCACCTCACCTACAGCTTTCTAAAATTGCTTGGCTGTTTAAATTGCAGTTGCAGTTTCATTTAATTAATTTAATTTATTTTTTATTATTATTTAAAAGGCCTCCTTCTTAGGAATTTTCAGCAGAAAAAGCCACAGGCAACAGACCTGCATCCCTTTGGGGCACCAGCCTTTTGTCCCTTTGATAAATCATCCTGCTGTTTCTTGGAGAAAGGGAAAGGAAGAGCCACCTGCCTTTTATTATAACGTCCATCTTTACAAAATGATCATGCTTTTCCTTTATACTGCTCCCTAACAAACACACCACCTACCCTGGAGGTACCTAAACTGTCAGCAGTGAAATCACAGAATCATAGAATATCTCCACCTGGAAAGGAACCATAAGTATCTTTGAGTCTAATTCCCTGCTCCTCACAGGACTACCTAAAACTAAACTATATGACTGAGGGCATTGTCCAAGCACTCCTTGAATTCTGCCATGTTTGGTCCATGAGAACTTCCCTGGGAAAAGTGTTCAGTGACCCACCACCCTCTCAGTGAAGAACATTTTCTTAATGTCCAATTTGAATTTCCCCTGCCACAGCTTCATTACAGTTCCTTGTGTCTCAATATTGGTCACCAGAGAGCAGAATGCTGCAGTGAAAGTCAGAGCAGGTGTTCGATGGGCACCTGCTGCCAGATTTCATTTTTGCAGAATCACATTAAAACCAGAATTCTTTGCTAATTTGGGCTATTCAGTTTTCTGTTGGGCAGCAGTGATAAGAGAGGCTCAGATGTCAGAATCCTTGGGGGCTGATCCAGTTGTGCAGCTAAACTCAGTCATGGAATTCTTATAGGTACAGTAAACTCAATGCCTGCATCTACTCAAACACACAGGGGATCACCTATTTCCAGGAGACTCCACCTGCTGCTGCTGCTGCTTTGGGGATCAGCAGGTAAGAGGCTGCACGTGCACCATGATACCCAAATGCTTTACGTTCATTCTAAACTTTGCTTTCTATTCATCGGTGGGTTTCATTTCCTCTCTTCATAGCCAGCTAGCTTTGAGAGACTCATTTTCCTTCCTGTAGCATTCTCAGTTTTGCTCGGTGCATGGGGGAAGAGAAGATGCAGTTAAAAATACTGCGATGCCGTGGTGGGCGGTGTAGCAGAAATAGACAGACACCAGCTCACTGCGAAGAATACCAAGTAACATCCCAGAAAGAAAAAGGCATGGCAACAAAAGAAAAGAAAATGCATTTGTGTTCCACCACTAGAGAGCTAAAAATGGGCTGAAGATACCAAATGAGGAGTACTGCTCACAGCCAAGTGTTCCATCCTTCTGATGGCTTCACATGAAAAGTCATCTCATGACAGTGCAGTCAGCAGGAGATCATAAAACAGGGCTGACAAACAATCTTACCTCCAATTATAAACCAAATGTAGGTGAGCTTTGGGGCTTTATGAAGATAGTGCAGAAAATCAGCAACAAAATGGGCTCAACCAGTATCACACAGCAACCACAAGCCCATATGGACTGAGAAGGGGCTTAGCTCTGTTAACCCCCACTTTAAAAGCAATCAAAGTTTTTCAGAGGATATTAGGTTCTTCCCAAGAGGAAGATAAACCAAGCTTGACAGATACAAGGAACTATAAGATTATTCAATGGATTTAGCCCCTATCTTTTCAGAGGCTTAAGTCTCTCTTCATTCAGCCAGTAACCACAGAGGTAAGATTTCATCCCAAAGGTCTTTACAAATAAGTGTTTCACAAACAGCACACCAGGGTCACTTACAGCCCTTAAATGAGACACTTCTTCAGAGAGGTCCAGCAGCTGCTTAACACCCCACAAAAATAACCTCACACCATTTTGCCAGGGAAATGAAAAAGTCTGCATCAAACTGAAATTGCTGGGGGAACGGGGGAACTCGGTTGGCCAGACTGCAGGGGTGCCTCTTGCCATGAGATCAGGGTGCCACAGCCCCCACCACCTACCCGGGGACTCCTGAGGGTCTTTAAGGCCCAGTGTGGAGGCAGGGAAAAAAAAAAAAAAAAAAAAAGCTGAGTAACACATACAGAAATGTCATGAACAGGTCTCCAGGTCTGCATGAGCAGGCACTACAGGGCTCACCACTTCTCTAGACACTTGGGTGCCCAAGCCCCGTAGGGTGCACTGGCAGATGGAAACAGCCATGCTCCTGCAACATGCACATGAGCATCTGCTTCAGGGTGAAGTCAAGACGAGAGGTAAGTGCAAGCCTGAGTTTCATGCACATGGAAGATGGCACCTGTGAGTGTGGGGCTGCCCAAGGGCCAGAGAAGAGTGCCCTCTGCTGCTACATCCACTTTGCTTCCAGAAACCCATGGGAGGGAGACTTCCACCCCACTGTGCAACTAGACCCTTTTTTTTTCTCTATTTTGCAAGATATGTTCTGATCCCCTTGAAATCTAAAATAGCCATGAGGATGAGAGTAATCAGACCATAAAAAAAAAAAAAATCAACATGCAGGTACAACCTTAACAAAACACCATGGAAATGCCTAATGAAATAGATACCATTTAAATGCTGCTATACAGAAACACCAGCTCTACCAGTGCAAAAGATTTAAAAGAAAATGTCTAGCAGCCTGCACATCAAATGTTAATGCTATTTTCAAATCAAATCTAAGAGAGGATGACAAGAAATTTAATAAGCCTAATGGGTGTATAATCAGTATTTGACCATTCCTGTCATAAAAGTAGGTGTCTTTTGGCCCAAGATGTCTAGGAAAGCCACTGAAAGACAGCTAAGGCTTTTAAAGCAGAATTTTTTAAACACTTTTTTTTTCCCCTCATGTAGATTTATTGAGAGTTTCACTCAATTAAGAATAGGACCCAATCAACTGGTTGAAATGCAAACAACTCTGTGGGCTTAGTAAGTGGCACAGTAAGTTTGGGGCCCATTTGCACCTTAATTTACTGCCAACACTCAACGATGTCAAGATTCCAAGCATCTCCTGACAGCCCTATGACAACAGCAGTTACACAGCATTATCTGGTCTTCCAGTAAAATATTTTCCCTCAGACAGCATCATACTGCACTTCACCACAGGAGAAATATACACAGTCAGCCTGCACCTCCACAGCCCTTACAGCTGGAATCAGGACATTTGGGGGTGGGGGGTGTCCTGTACCTGCTTTTGCTGCTTTGGACAGCACTCACACACAGAACCGCCTACCAAATCACAAAATAATGGAAATTGCCAATACATTAAATGCTTAACCAAAGGCAGAAACAATGTTAAAAATATTTAATCTGAGGCTAGAAAGTTTAATTTTAAAGTATTTAGTACAGAATGTTCATTGACTATACAAAGAATCCATCCTCTCGTCTAGTTACATACTTCGTCAAACAATCAATATTTTGGAACTGAAAAGATTATTTTTAAGATACATTCTAATAATGATATACAGACAAACATCAGGAGGTGGTGCTTACTGTTGTTGCAACATTGTCACCATTTTATCTGGACAATTTTATAACACAAATTACAAGAACTGAACACACTAAGCAAAAAAAATTTTTAAAGAAGTGAGACACTCCCTATACCACAACTACTGACCAGAATTTTTTTAAGTCCCAAACTGCTTTATTACATAGAAAAATAATTAAGTCTCTTAGGGAGGGTAGAAATTCTATTTCATGTCTTCAAAAATCTTTTATAGTTTTAATAGACCTCAATACTCACATAAGGATGGAGTTATACTGGGGGTGGGGATGGAGGAGGAGAGGGGGCAGAGGCAATATTGAGCAGAACCAATATCAAATAAAAGGTGCTAATTTTATATTCTAACAATGACAGTTGCTCAAATGTTTGCAAACAACAAACCAACCCCAACAAACTTAACAATATTCTTATTTTAAATTTAATTCATAAGGAATTCTGCAGCTACAAGATTATGAAAAAGACATGTATACTCTGCAGCAGCATAAAATATAATCCTATGTACAATCCAAGCATCAATTTTCTCTTCTCTATCACCATCAGTACTTTATCTTGAAGGAGCATCTGTCAGATTCTTCAGAACCAAAAATAGCAAAGACCCTTTTAACAGAACAGTTTCTGGTTTACATTTATAACTACACTGTGCTCGCTGCTTCTGGCTGCAAGGCTATGAAATTTGTGCAAGACATAATCAATTACCCAGCTTTGCACTTCATCATGCAGTTAGCTCCCGTTACCTGCATCGTACCCTTCAAGCACTTCTCCCCATGCATAGGGTAGAGATTTTAAAACACAATAAATATCTGCACACAGAAGAACTAACTGCAGAGCTGACTGACATTACACAGCAAAAACCTTGTGAGAACAAAAACCAAGCACACTGATGTATAAAACAGAGAGCCTACCTGAATTCTTCAAATGCATACATGGCCTAGCAACTACACAAATGCTCTGAAATTTAAAATAATCTTCTTTACGTGCAGGAGGACCATTTAGATTGTCAAACTGCAGCAAAATGCATAATGACGAGACAGTATATTTGAAATATTCTGAGGAGAAAGGGTATGCAGATACTGGCCTGCAGCCTACAGCTCAGCCAGCTGCTGACAAGCAGCAGCTAACAGGGAAAGGCGATAGAGTACCATGTGATCATTCCTGCAAGTCTGATTAATGCAGTATACTCCAAGAATACAGGCTGATATCTTTATTATTCAAGCCAAATAAGTCAAATACGGTACATGACAGGCTTCACAGCTAAATTATCATTCACATGCTACATTAAAATCAGCAAATGCAAGCAGAGGATACTAAAAAACTAAATATATATTTTAACCAGAGAGATTAATTAGGCCCATTCAAGCTGATTTTCTTACCTTGTAGTGATATTTTAGTCTGAGTTTTTATTCATCTAAGCCATCAGTGATGGAACAAAAGACTGCATCCACAAACCTCCCCTTCCATGAATGCCAGAACATTTAAAGTAGTTTATCTGCTAGAAATCATTTCCTCTGTAGTCTATCCCCAACCACTTTAACTCCTTCAGCCCTGAATTCATTGCCATAAACCCTATTTGCAGTGCCATGCAAGCTTTTTAGGGTTTATAGGGTTAACACCAAGAAATCGCAGCAGTGCAACTGAATGTATCGGGGTGAGAGCCAACGGAGTCATATCTGCAGGATCACAGAAGGGAGATAGGAATGAGGAAAGTTGAGCATTTCGTGGCATTGCAGTGTGCAAGCAAGGATGCTTCAGCTGCTTAGCAACAGCACACGCAATCCCCATGGCAACAGCGCAGTGAGCGCAGGGGTCAGAGCATCCCCTGCGCACCCCCAGGGGTGGCACATGGGACCAACCTCCCCTAGACCAGCCACACCACCCCTGTCCTGGCCACAACTCCCCTGTGCCAGCCACATCACCCCTGTGCCGGCCACCCCACATCACCAAAACCTGATCCCAGGGGAACCAAGAGCCATGAGGTGCAGTCTGCACCTATTCTATGTAGGGAGATCCCACAGATGTGGAGTGTGGAAGAACATGGGCATGTTCCTGGAATAGCTTGGCAATGGACAGCATATCTGCTCCTCTGAAATAACGTGGTCTGGCAGCATTGCATGTGGTGGTTGAATAAACACAGCTCACAGTGGGGGAACAGACCCCAAAACACCAGGAGCCAGAGCTCATCGTTGCCACAGCAAGCCCCTTGGAAATTCTGGATGTGCAAGAATCACAGGCTGGATGACTCCCATCATCAGTTCGCTTAGGGATTGCACAGGTGTTAGCTATGGGAGAGACCAGGGAGACTGCCAAGGCTCCTGGCAGCCCCAGCCAAACTCAGCAGTGTGCTCGGGAGGGACAGGGGAGGTTTTACTGTGGGTTCTGCACACACTAGATGAGCCTCAGCATTGCTGCCACAACTGAAGGATGCCAGCATCAGTCAGGCAGAGGGCACACAGGCTCTGCCACTTGGCTGTGGGGTAGAGAGTAGATGAAATGTGAGGACTGCTGGAAATAAGGGATATTCAAACCCTGAAAATCAACCCCAGCCCTGGGAAGGAGAGATAATGGGGCAGTGGAGGAACACACTGCCTGGGAAAGTCATGAGGAGATAGCAAATTCGAAGTCACCTCTAAGGCCGCTCCCCACCTTGACTTGCCTCTTTCTTTTGCTGCTAGGGTTGGTTTCCAGCACAGCTTCTCATATGGAGGATTTTGGCTGGAGTCTGAAACATCCAAACCCAACTGCAGCTCCTGAGGTTCACTATGCTCTAAGGCAGTGGCTGCCCCACTGAGCTATGGGATTTGGAGGCTGGAAAACCATCCAAAGTACAGACTGCCACATCTCTCAGACACAGCAATAGGGGACAGGCCATGGTAACTGTGGCATCTAGTCTCACAGCTCTGAAAAATATAAACAGCAAAGGCTGGAATCAAAGCAAAAGGCATTCCCGGCAAAAAAAGCCCCAGCACTGGAAACAAAGAAAATCTACATTTGGGACATGGTGTTTTTAATGTAATAGTGACCTTGGGTTTCATTTTATTTCCTTTAAACAAATGTGATAGTGTTAAGTGACAATAAAGGCACGCTGTAGGAACACTAAAACACATGCAGTCACACCATCTGACAGAAATTAATTCTTCCATGAGCATCCAGAAAGAGAAGGACTGCGGGGTAGGTGCTTCTGGCTACAGCCTTATAAAAGATTCAAATTAGCAGAGAGGAGAACAATGTGACCACCAGGAAAAGCCACCTTCCATATTTAGGCTGAACTTCACTGCAAGTATGCTCACTATATACAGCACCTAAGCAGCCAGGCAAGGGTGAGGTACCCCCTTGCAAGCGTTGTGCTACTGACTTTGTAGGAAACAGTTTTTTATCTTCCAAGTAAGAGCTATACAAGATCCCTCACAGGGGAGCGACAGAATACTGAACTTCTGTTTTCTTGTTCACACCAAACTTCCTCTAACTTGAATCAAGTGGAAGAGGGCTGTTTTTCACTTACTTTTCATGCTACCTAAAATAAAACCCTTCTACAGAATTAACAGCAAACATAAAGCAGTGTGTCTTCTAAGTGTTCTTCTCGAAACAAAGTCGACAAAATCACTATCTGACCTTCCAATTTCTGCAATTTCTCAACAGCCACTATGCAAATAAATAGTCAGCAGTTCAAGTCAAGGCTTCTGTCATCAACGAGTTCACTGTGAAGGACTAGAAAGGCAAATATCCTCCAGAAAGCTTTCATATTCAGCAGAGGTCAACTGCTGAAAGGTTTCAGGAGGAAAACTTCTTTTAACTTAGTTTATTTTTCTTAGCCAGCACTTTCACAACAGCTGATAGTATTACAGACAGGGACAGCAGGGCTTCTATCTTGTGAGAAAACCAAGTCTCATTTCTGGTTGATTACTAGGATTCTCATATTCAACAGTAAGATTTGAGACCATCATGTCCCGCTGTAGACATGAATGAGGCTCAGCATGCAGTTACCTAACAGAACTCAAAGGGGCTTCAGAAAGTCACATGAACACACGCAATGACCACATAAATACATAAATAAACGCAGGGCTATAAAGCCTCCTTTTAACTTTTTAGCAAAGACTGTAACTTCTTATGCTCCGAGACAGACTGAAGGTCTTGAGAAGCAGACAAATTATGTCAGAAACCACAACCAGCAATGAAAGTTTTTACAAGAAGGAGTTGTTTATTCCCTGCCTGATTGTATAACCACTCCAAACCTTTGATGAAAAACATCCCACACTTTATCAAAAAACAAAATTATGTCACAAAAAAGAAAAATTACACTAAACACTGGGTGGGACGATTAATGTAATGGAAACTGTGGGACCCAGGCCCTACCTTCTGATCTGATGCCAAAAAGATGTGACAATGAGGGTCCCTCCCACTGAAGATGATCAGTAGTTTTTGGAAAACACTCTATAATTTTAATGCTAGGCTCTAACAAACAAGCGAGACTGTGACAGAAGTGGTTATCCTTGACAAAGAAGCAAAGGTTGCAAAAAAAAGCCTGAAAATATGACAAACCAGAAGAAGGCAGAGGATAATGGTGACATTTCTGGCTTTAGCTAGTATGTCACTGGCATCCAAGGGCCTTGTGCTGATACTCTGCTAAGAACCTAGTTTCCTCAAGTGTAACATCTTGCATTATTGGTATTCAGTATACCACCATATCAGTATTTGTCCTCTTTACCTGAGATTCCACCACAGCCTTTGCCAGATGCTTAGTGACATTATCCGATCACAAACAGACTGAGATATTTTAATGAGGTAACTACTTATTCCTCTTCTGAAGCAAGGAAAAAGCCACTAACAGAGCGGACTTCTGTCATTAAACCTGTATTTTCATTATGTTGCAGGAATATTCAGACCATTATAAAAAAAAAGCCACAACTGCACTGAAAAATTCAGTATCCACTTCAGTTCATGAGGAAGAAAACAGAAAAGAGATGGGAAATGAGCCAACAAGAGCATATCTAATGGCTGTTCATCCACTGCAGCTCCAATGCTTCTGCACAGTGGAACATGTGGCAATCAAAGGCAGCATCTCAGAATATGCTGAAAAATCTCCTTTCAAAATGATTGTCTCTGAGTTCAGAAGTCTTTCTTGGGCTTAAGAAAATAAGATTTAAAATGTTTTTTGAAATAGAAGAAAAATGGCTACCTTAGTTTGTTCAGGTACTGGTGAAATTATGAAAATAATTACAGCACCCTAAAGTTTACTGAACCAGAGTGTATTCAATATTGCTGTATTGACTCAAAGTTTCAGCTGTTAAAGGAAAAAGGGGGGGGGGCACAGACGTGAATATTTTTTTCCTCCTTTCACCAGAGGGATTTCTAGTATATGTTGCCTTAAAATGCACTTTGAATTTTGATGCAAAAGAATAGACTGACACATTTCAGGCCACTCCTTTCACTCTCAGGTCTTCAGGTTGATTTTCACATAGTAGCCTTCACCAAAAAAATCCTACCTCATTAATGTAACTTGAAGTTACCACAGCACAATGAGTATATGCACAGAAAAAAAATCAGTTTTCCCCCTCCCAGATTTAGCTCAAATATGCTTCATGCTTTGCAAATCTCAAGGCTTGGCCTGACCACAGGATGGCTGATGCCTTCCCCATGTTCTTCTCCCACAGCTTTACTCTTATCATTCTGGGAGTATCACATACCATTCTCATGAACAGATACCCTGTACCAGGTGCAGACGAGTGTACAGCATCTCACAGGGCTGAAATGGGATGTTTTTCCAAATACAGCCACATCTGCCTTATTCTAGTGCTTTAGGGAAGATGCACTGGAGTGAACCAGAGAGAATGGGATTCTCTACTGATTTTCTATTAGCCCTTGGGGATAGCACCAAGTCACAACTTGCAATCCAACAGAACTGAGCCAGTCGGGATGAAAACTAAAAGCTCCATACGGATTATTAAGTTATCGATCACTGCAACAGTGCCTGAAATATCCAGTCAAGTGTAGGACTGTATGGAGCTGACTGCCATATAAAGCTGAAAATGGAAAAGCTGTTTACAGAAACAACAGCAACAGACAAGGATATTTGAGATAAATGCCAAATTAATACAAGAAAAAATATGGTCAAAACACCAAACATCCAAAAATTAAGATTCAGTCTGTATAGGTTGCAAATGTTAGTTGATATGACTGAGATTTGAGTATTCCTGCCTGTTTATGAAAAATTATTTAAAATCATACAAAATGTAGTGACAGAGCAAGGGGCAACAGCTTCAAACTGAAGGAGGATAAATTAAGAACAGATATTAGGAAGAAGTCTTTACTGTGAGGGTGATGAGGCACTGGGACAGGTTGCCCAGGGAAGTTGTGAATGTCCCATCCCTGGGAGTGTTCAAGGCCAGGCTGGATGGGGCTTTGAGCATCCTGGACTAGAGGAAGGTGTCTCTGCCAAAAGAAAATTTCCTTCCAATGAAAGGGACAGGGCTACACAAATTTGAAGTGCAAACCAGCAAAGGATTCTTTTTCCTAGATAAACAATGACAAAACATGATTTTTGCAATTTAGCATAGATAAATTTGAATGATACTGCACATAGAAGTCCCCATAGTAATAATGAACTACGCTGCCTCAACAGTCACCTCAAAGCCACAGTACTTATACCTGCTACATCTCTGCTGATTAGTATCTGTACAAACACAGAGAAGACTCTATCAGAGACAATAAAAGGAACTGTAGCCTTCCATTTGGAAACTATCTTAAATCTAGCTGAAATCAGTCAATTTCACTTTTTCCAAGTTGTGAGGGATTACCTCAGAAAAAAGGCAAGTGAAAGGCTAAAACTAGACTGGCATTATCACCACGATCAAGTGAAATGTCAGTGGAATTGAAAACTGTCTGAATAATACACTTCATCCACTAAGGCACATGTTGACATTTACGAGGGGTGTATACATCCTATCTCAACGAACACAAACTGTGTACTTCAGACATGACTGCAAACACAGGTATTCACATACCACCACAAACAACCTGACTTCTTGTCATTTTCAAGGAAGCCAGTGACCTAGGTCTTATAACTGTTTCAATTGTACAGTGGCATGGCCGAAGTCAAAAGTAGCAGCCAACACAAACCAAAAAACTTCCCACATACACAGATGAACACAATAATGCCTACTGAATTTGGGACTCATTATCAAGAATATTGGCAAGATAGAAGTTATTCTGCATGGAAAATATCAGTGTCAACTCGATGTCATCTCTGATAAACATTAGAAGAGTACTCCTAGTAACTACTGAGTCTTCTTATACCTCTGCACTCTGTAGGTAGGATGTAGACAAGAGAAAAATGAAGGCAAAGTTTTATATCTCCGCTTCTCTCTGCCAAAAGTAACCTCATTGCAGTTGATAAAACTCCATGGGTAACATGTATGTTTCAAGCAAGCTCCTTGCAGCACAAAATCACAGCACCGAGGTCTTAGGAGATATTAGCTTAGTGGAATTCTACATAGACATAATGTCAAAGCTCAGATTAGATCATGGCCCAGAATTTCATTTGAAACCTAGAATTATAGAATGGTTTGGGTTGGAAGGGACCTTAAAGATCATCTAGTTCCAAGCTCCTACCATGGGCAGGGACAGCTTCCACTAGATCAGGTTACTCAAAGCCTTGTTCAACCTGGCCTTGAGCACTTACAGGGATGGGGCACCCACAACCTCTCTGGAAAGCCTATTTCACTGCTTCATCCTCTCACAGTAAAAAATTTATTCCTGATATCTAATATAAACCTACCCTTTTTCAGTTTGAAGCCATCCCTCCTTGACCTGTCACTACAAGCCCTTGTAAAAACTCCCTCTCCAGCTCTCTTGTAGCCCCTTTAGGTATTTAAAGGCTATATGCAGGGATGATACAGTGTAAGGCGCTGCTAATCTGCCAAAATCTAGCTGCATTGCTATCACATTAAGATGTATTCTGCCCTTGCTTCCAACAAAAACAAAACCAAACAAAAAAAAAAAAAAGTCCCCACAAACCCCCAAACCAACCAACTAAAAAATCCCCCTAAAATTAAAAACAAAACCAAACAAACTCCAAAACAATAAAAATTTATTTCCCTTGCAACTGATGCAAAAGACGCTACAAATGGAAGCAGGAATTATTCATGTATACTGTGGAATTCTCTTCTGACAGCAGCACCAGACCTAAGCTGTGGCAAATTTCAGAACAGTATTTTCTCACTCCCATGAGAACACTTGAAAATTCTGACTCCTCCAAAGCTTCAGGACAGCCTGGCACTAAGCAGCACTTTTACACACTAACCCAAATGACCTTGCTGGCAGGAGAGAGATGCTTGAGTGTGTGGTGCCACCAGAGCTGTGCTTCTACCCAGAGAAACGTGCCACCATCATCACACTGGCCAAGTTCTGGCCTGCTCTGCACTGACAAGCCTTGACTCCAGTAAGGCTTCTGACAGTGTCTCCCATCACATCATTATAGACACATTCAACGCTGTGTAAAAATACATGATGGAGGAGTAAAGAGGACAGCCAGACTCTCCTCAGAAGTGACACATGACAGGACAAGAGGCAAGAGGCACACATTTTGAAATACAGGGCATCCAGTTCAGACAAAAGATGAAACTTTTCTCACTGAGAGTGGTCAAACACTGACACAGGTTATCCAGAACAGTTGTGGCATCACCATCTTTGGAGATACTCAAAACTCAGGTGGACAAGGTCCTGAGCAGAGGGTGGGACTAGATGATCTCCAGATGTCCTTGCCAATCTCCACGACTCTATGTGGTTCTGTGAGCAGGACCTTCCCATCCCTTGGGCATAGCACAGCTTGCTCCCAAAGTGTGTCTGGCAGCTACAGCAGCTGCTGCACAAGCAACATCAGGTCATTCCCACAACCTTTTCCCTTTGTGGTGCCTCATGTGGAATTTATGTATTGACAACACATGCTCCCTAAGAAAAGCACATATAGTGAAGGAAGATTATACATCACCTTTAACAAGAACCACAGACAGAATTAGACCACAATGTTGAGACTTCATGCTGCCTTCTTCCTTTAAGGATGGAGGAAAGCTATGGGTGTCCACAAGTATATTCTACAACCCAGGAGACCCCCTCAGTGGCTTGGCCATGCTGACCTCTGCAGAGGGTCAGTGGGTATCTGCCAGCTTTACAAATCTCTTTGCAGAGCATCAGTAAGATCCAATGTTTTTGAGCCAGAATATGGCAAGGAGGTGTTTTATGACATTCTACGGCAAATCAAAACCAAAGCAGGCAGCTTATGTTGCAAAGTATTGTTTTGAGTATCCTGTTTCTATCCCTCATTTGTTCCTCACATAAAGAAAGTCTAAAGATTGAAAAACTGATTTTTTGTTTGTTTGTTTGTTTAAGAACCTGAGAAATATCACAGCTCCTGCTTTCTGCTGCTCCTGCAGGACTCCTTGGAGAGGGTCCACTGGCTTCTTCAGTGAAACAGTATTAGGTCTCACACTTTAATTAAAAGAGGTGTCAAAATGAACACAAAGTTATCTTTTTAACATGTTACACTTTAGAGTCAAATGCATGTAATTTGCAAAAACAGCATTAAAGCTTATGCCTTTACACAATCCATGAACCTGGGCAGTGTTTAGGACCCCACATCATCTGAACATCATCTGTTATCCAGTTTCCAGCAGTAGCAGGGATGAGATTCAATGTCCTAACAAAAGGACAAGCCTTAACACTCATAAGAAACTAAACACTAACACAGATCCCTTCTTGAGGGCACTTTGTATTGCATTCTATATCCAAAATTTTCCATTCATCTCCTTATTTTCCTGTACTTTATCTAATAAGATCAGGATTTCTGAACTGGCAGCTGGAATAGCGAGTGAAGCACCACTGTTTGCTTCAGGACTGTGTAGCAAAGATCCTGATGAGGTCTGAATTCTCATTTTGGCTCTGTCAACCCCCAGACTTCTGCTCAATGCACAGTTTGAATTAGGGAGGTCTTCAATAAATTAGTGTGATCTGTCCCAGCAGCCCTAAGCCCTGGCCATCCACCACTTCTGTTCAAGACCCAGTGATGTTTCCTGCAACCAGAAGGAAACCAGGATGGTTTGGGAGGGAGAGCAGACCAGGAGGTCACATGTACACACTACATGTCCAGCTATAATTGTTCAGCTTATCATTCCTCAACTGAATGATCCTATTTTTTCACTCTGTCTTTAAAAAAACCCACACCTACTTAGGCTATACAATTGTGATTAAGTACCTATGGTACAGCCAGCAGCATTTTTAGAGCCAAGCAAGGAGCAGTAGTACAAATTGCCCTACACTACCATGAATCAAGCTTAGTACAACACCAATTGCCTCCCTGTCTGTTCTGAGAGGGCCCTTTTCATCACTTGGGCTAGACTAGCAGGCAAGCCACACAGAACACATCCAGTCTGTCTCACAACCAGGTCACAACCTTGGGAAAACCAATGGGATACACCTTTGTCTACCCCAGAACTGCACAAGAAGGTATCCAGGACCAGGAAAGGACCAAAGGGGAAATCAAGAGTGGGTTTTGCAATCATAGCAGTCTGGCTCTAATTCCACTGACTCATATTTGTACACCAAACCCCACAGAGAACTGCAGCAAACAAAAGCTTTTTCTCCCAACAGTGTTCACTGCTGAAACATTGCATATTCCCACTAGCATTGCTTGGGGTTCAAACCCAGTTGTCCAAGTATGTGTACAGTATCTGGCATCCAGCTGGGCTCTGCTGTACCACAGGCCATGGCCATCAGCCACGCATCCATCATGTGGATACTCCAGATCATTTGAAATGGAACTGGCACTAATTCAGTTCAGACAAATGACTCATACCTTTAAGTATTAAATATTTATTCATGAGTCAATTCCTACTTCCCTCATCTTTGGAGGCAAAGAGGGGTGATCATGACCTGTCTTTTAACATGAGATACATTTGTCTTTTCAAGTATGAATGACTTCCTGAAGGAAATGGTCAGGTCATCCCAGATAAACATCCCAGTCAAATCCCAGTTTAGCTCATTTCTAATGAATGAAGCTACAGAGCAACCAGTGCATCCCAATGACCTAGAAAGGGAAGACAAAAGTAGCAAGGCTCTGGAAATGAATTTGCAAGACTTATAAAATGAGAGATAATCACAAAACCTCAAATATTATCCAAAACTTATTCCCCTGGCTCAGAAAATTCCTTTTAAGTTTCCAGCCACAGCAAGGAATCCCTATTCTTCAGCATTTTTAACTCAGATTTCTATCTCAGAGCACTGCTGATCAGCCTAGCCTGGTGTGGGCTTCTTCCAGCCTCACATTCCCAGATGCACTCCCCACACCCACTGCAATTAGCTCAAGCTCTCTCTAAGTTTCACGCATCTTCCTTTCCCACCTGCTGCCATGGGCACTACCCCTCTCTGTCACCTCAAGGAAGCTATTAGATGCACACAATATTAAGTAGCATTAGTACTATGCTGGACCGTTGGGTTGCTTCTGCTCCAGGCACACTGCCCTCTCCACCTGCCCTTTCTTCAAAGACATGCCAGCGCCAGCCAAGGATTACCTTTGTCTCTGTAGTGTAGGGCTGGGGACAGAGCTCAGCCTGTATAGCTGCCTCCCCACCTCCTCAGGAACAGATTGGCACTGGGCAGAGCAGAGAAGAGCCGAAATGTGTGTTAGGTCTGTATGAGCAGAGGAACTGCAAGAACAAGTCAAGGGAAATCCAACAAGGACAGTGGAGAAGAGGATCCGATATCGTGGGTATTTTATAGCCTTAGGAAGCAAAATCTGAAGGAAAGGTGCTAGTCTCAGAACCAGACCTTACCCTCTGATCCTTGACTTCTCAACTTCTCCAAAAACTGTAATTATTTAACATTATTGTTGCTGCCTGAAGATGTCCTTTCTGGTATCCATGTTATGACAGATCCATATGGCTTTGCTCATCATTGTGCCCCAGGTCCCCAACATCACTGTGGCCTGGAGGTCCTTTCGCCTTCAGACTTGACTGGATTGTGCAGCTTAAGTCTCCGCAGTAATTTTATATTTCACCTGTATATCATATGGACAGGGGGTTCAGAGACAGCCACAGTGATTTTTAGCTTATAATCACACCTTTCTCCTCTAATACTCTTCCTCTTTCAACTACCTCTTCTGAAACCCCTTCAAAATGCTGCTGAGATAATCTCTCTCCTCTTTCTCCCCAAACAACTCCAAGTCTAAAATGCTTCTGTCTCTGACACTTTCCCTTCAGTTTATCATTTATCTTAACATGCAGACTTTTATCCCACCACAGTTCCCAAGGCATCAGGAACATAAATGTTCCCAAGGAGTGTAAGGATCAAAACCGTGATGGCAGAACAGATTATTCCTAAACAATCCCACACTTACATAAACAGAAGACAGCACTCAATAAACAAGTAGTGAGGTGGAAAAAATAGAGAGAGAGAAGTAATTATGAAAAAAACACATGAATTTGCTCAGGAATACCGAAATACTAGGAACTTTTCATTTGAAAAACTGCTTTTTCTCTACATACTTTGGACAAGAGACAGGTCCAAAGGGACATTTGGCCTCCTTTGACCAGCATATTGGGTTCTCCTCCAGCAAATCACAGAATATTCTGAGTGGGAAGGGACCCACAAGGATATTCCTGGGGAGCAGAAAAAAGACACATAACACTTGCAAGTTATCACTGCACAAACCCAGGAGATTCCTCACTGAAGAACCGTATAAAGGAAACTGTCACAGAGCCAAAATACTCTCTTGTGACAGGCAAGCTTCTTGCAACTTCCCAAATAAGGCCATGACTTTAAAGAGCATGTCTCTTCAAAGCCTCATTGATTTTCATTGCCTCGTGAAGAAGCACATTGTCAGGGTGTGCTGATAGTAGAACAGAATGAGATAGGCACAGCTCAGTGGTTTCAAAGCCTGGTTTCCAGACAGAATGAACCAAATAATCACAGGAAGCTTCTAGAAGCTGACAGCACTGCTCTGGCCACTATTTTGGAGTGATTCTTTGTGCAAACTGAATCTAGGAGGAGTGAAGATACTAACAGAAACAGTCCACATTTCCTACTACTCTGGGGATAGATCTCAAGTGAATTTTGAAGCACAAGATTATATTCCATCTTGCCTTCCAAAGTTAGGGTTCAGGTTGAAATTTTGGAGACATATTTTGGATAATTTCTCTATTTTTCAAATACCAGTTTGCTCATACTCAAAGAAAAGAGAGGGAGAAAGAGAGAGAGNACCCCAAGCTATAGAATTAGGTCATCTTCGCTCTGTGTAGTTCGTATTTATTATCAATTCTTTCCCTGAAGCCTCTCTGATCGTTTCAACTTCGCAAATTGTTGAAAATGATCAGGTGCTTCAGTTCAAGTTTTACACTTGAAGCACAGGACTGTGAAATCAGAATTTTTTTGCACAATCCTTTGAAAACAAAGTCAGTCCTTATAAAACACCCTACACAAAGACTCACAGGTCTCAGCCACTCCAGCAATCCCATCTTTGCAATTATAGTGTGTCCACTCCTGTAATGATCATACAGCAAAAAATAAACTCCCAGAACTTCAAAGCCATGGACAGAAAAGGAGGAAAAGCAATTAGAAAGTGGGTCAGTAGAGCTTGTGTATATCGAGAGCACAAACTACTGAGGTGATGCTGTTCCGAAGGTACAAGCTGTAGTACTACATAGGCACAAAGGAGAGAAAAAGCCAAAGGAAAACAGTACAAGCCAAAGCCAAGCAATACATCACAGTTGTAACTAAACACCAAGAAAATGAAATGTGGTGGTATGTGACTTTAAGCAACTCCAGCAAAGCTCATGTCCATGTGCTGTGTAACCCAATGGAGGGGTTTTCCAGTGGTGCTGGAAGCAGGGTGGCTCCTGCACAAAAGGTGACCTGAGATGAAAGGAGTCCCCACTCTCTTCACCTTGATCTCACATTCACACTCCAGTCTTTACCCTTCAGAGCATCATGCAGAAACAGATCAGGTGAAAAGGTGACTAAACCAACAGAAAACTGATGGATTTTCTTTGCCTGGATTAACAAATTAACTAAAGTTCCCACAACAAGGTGCTCATGAAGTCCCATATGAGCAGAGTGGTGGGAAGGTCCTTCTATGGCCAAGGGGGAATAAACACACAATTACACCAGTTTAGGCATAACTAATAAACTGTCCTGTAAGGTTTATCTACATGAGAAAACTGTAGAAAGGTAATCTGAATTAACATTTCTATAATGAATCAAACCACATTAGATCCCTGCAGACACACTCATTATTAATTAAATCAACCCTATTTCATATTTAGTATAATTTACTTTGATGTGAATTAAGCTTAATCAAATTAAGGTCACTTGAATGCTGAATCAGAGAATAAATACAATGGTTTAATTTAGTTTACCTAATTTACTTTACTTTCACATTTTAGGTGATTTGGATTAATTTTCCTTCACATCTTTGTTCAGACAGCTTTAGAGTTGAGAGAGACAGTAAAAAAGCAGAGGAGATGCTGCAAAAATCCCCCCCAATCAACAGTTTTGAGCTGTCAATGAATTAATTTCCCAGGAAAGGGGTACTCGAAGCTGTGTCGGGCAGCTGCATGCTCCCTCTCCATGAAGACTCTCCCCTCTCTCTATCTGTACTAAAGTTCCTCTAGTGCCCAGAGGCTGAACAGAAAATCAGACCCTGCAAGTTTTCACTGCTCCATCCTCCTACATTTGTAATAGCTGAACAGATGTTGATGGGCCATGAGAAATGCATGTCCTGAAGGAAAACAAGACAATCCTCAAGGAAGTCGAGGCATTTGATGTGGTTATTTTTTAAATAGCAGGTCACTAAAATATTTGACATTTTTTATACTATTGGGAAAACACAGTGCTTATCAAAGTTCTTGTTTGTAATAAAATGACAAAATATCATAAAAGCCTGCTTCTTTAGGCAGATGTGCTAAATTCACTTGCCACGTTTATTCACAGTTTTAAGTCTTCTAATTTTGTTTATCCTGCTCCAACACTTAAAAAGTTGGCACTGAGTCTTCTAGTAAACTCTTCACATTCCCCTTATGTGACTATGCTTTTTACCATTAAAGCGATTTTTCTCTATACACAGATGTGTAGACAAATGCACTCTGTCGTATTTAGGGCACTAGTCATCTAATATTTTCTGTGATGCAGGTACCATCTGTGAAGCTGAACTGCAGTTCAGGCCTATCATACTAACATGGGTGTTGGGGAATCAGAGATGGAAATTGATATTAGGTTATAATCCCACTGCATTCAAATAGAAGGCAAGGGCTCTAGCAAGGTCAAGCTTAACTGCAGCCTCTAATACCCAGGCGTACCTCTAAAATGTTTGTTCAGGGAACCTTCAGCTGTGTTGTTTGTTTTGCTGTGTCCACTCAGGGTTCTCATCTTTTAAAGGTCACAAAAGGTGTCCAAACCTCTGAAGCAAAAGGATGATGAAGAGACCTTGATGGCAACAATAGATGACAGCTGGTATCAGGGTGCAACTAAGGCTGCAGGGACAGACTTTGACCAAAGTAACAAAGAGATCAGAGACTGGAGATCAGTGTCAAAAATAAGAGGCCATAGAAAGCAATCCTGCGTAAGGAAGAAGTACTATTTTTTTAGCAATTTAGTGTGGAAATCCTCAGCAAAACACTGGGTTAATCAGACCATGCAGCGATCTAAATGTGAGCTCCTGGAAGCATGAAGTGATCACTGAGAAGAGGGTCAGACACAGAGCATCATTTCCACTTGGGCTGCCCTGGTGCGTCGTGGCCACACCGCAGCCTTCTCTCCCACTCTCACTGGTGTAGTGCTGACAGACATTTACATAGTTCCATGGTGAGTTGCTTCAGGACGCTGAGCCAGCTGGAAACTGGGAGAAGTGATTAAACCAGACCTGCACCAGTACTCAGGACAGTGGTAACAGCTAAACGCACGACGAGAGGCATTCACCTCATACACCTCTGAACACACTTCATAGCTTGAGAAACATCCCTGTGTGCATTATTGCTCTTACAAACTTGTTTCCACATTCCCTAGCTTGCTGTCTGGCCCAGTGTCCTCTCTGCTATTTCTGTAACACTCATATTTAATACCATGAAATTTTAAAACAGTATACTGGCTCAGGTTTTTTTAGATGCTGCAAAGGGTTGCAGTCATGCAGTTTCAGCACTATTTTTGTTTAGCAAGTCAGGACAGAAGAGACAAGCAGGCCCTTGCAGCTCACTCTTGGGCAACATCTTGAGAACCATAAAATGAGAGGGGTCAATGTAACAAGCCCTGGGGGACCCCCCTCTACACACACACTCTCCTAAGTTACACTAAGCACTCTGGCCACCTTTCTGTTTTTCACTTCCATTTTAGCTTGTGAACTCCCAAAAGGGAAGGACCCACTTGACCTGCCTCACCAGGATGGCTTCACCAGCCCCAGCCTTCCAGAGTGTTTCCCAGCAAACCGCCTCCTTGTACCATCCACCGGCATCCTCCGTTCCCCCAGGGGCTGAGGTTGTTTTTGACTTACTAGCAGGTCTTCAGCTAATAACTGTTCACTGGGGGCTGGCCAGGGGTATTTTAAACAAGAGATGCTTATGTTCCTATTGGTGGATGCTAAAAGGGAGGACTTCCATGCAGGAGACAGGAATAGGGTAGCTTTTTTCTCCCTTCCTAAAAGTTACACATTTCCTGTGCTTAGTTCTGCCCTCAAATGAAAAAGTGAGCCTTCACTGCTCCATCAGACCCCAGCCCCATCAATACTTGCACATATAGTTAAATTTATTATGGTCACTGGTTTTATTACAATGGCCATTATGTTCGCAAACATCAAGGATGCTGTTCCCAGTAATAAAGTCAAGAATGTGTAGAAGTCTTGTCAAGGTTAGGACCTTAATGCCATAGCATCAGCTGGCAATCTCTGTGCCTCCAGCATTAGATCCCTGAAATCCCCAGGGATGGAGGTGGATGGCTGTCCCCAGGCTGACTTGCAGGTAGAGGCAAGTGTCTCTGGACTGCTCCTGGGCATGTGATGAGCTAGACATCCCTGGGTATCACCCCTTACCGTGGCAGCTGTGTGTGATTCCATATACTGTGAACTAGTGTTTCACAGTCCAGGACGAATTTAAACAAATAAACACAAAGCCAAGGGGCAGCAGGTCAGGCTCTGAGACGATCCATCACAACACTGGGCTACCAGTGGAGCCCTACGACCGTGTTGTGAGTTCCTGGTCACTTTGGTGGCCACTGACAAAGCAGCAATTCAGGCAGTTCCTCTAATGGACAACACTGCACATGCCAAAGTGTGATCAAGAGATTAACTCCTTGTTCCATCTACTCACAGATGGTTCTTACTAAGAGACAAGTGAAACAATGAACAGGGACAGATAGCAGATATTTTATTAAGTATACAGGTAAAATTAATATATAAGTCCATGTTTTCTCTCTTTCACTTACCTGACTAGTCAAAGAAATTAACTGCCTGAGAAGGCTGCTCTATTCGGATGATTCAACCCTTACTTCTCAATATAACAGCTGTGGGATTAAAAATTGACTTAGATTCACCTAGGTGATGTATTTAGTTATTTAAAAGAAAGATTAGCATGCAAATGTGTTGCAGCACTCAACACTAATTCATGACAAAGCCATAACATTAAAGTTACCTCATTCTGTCAAAATATGCTCGTCCAGTATTTCTCTCATTTTAAATCACAAATCCTTTTCAAAAAGGAATTCACAGATTATTTCAAATCCCACTACTGTTTGGCAGGTGGGAACTAGAGTGACAGACAAAACAGAGTCATCCAATAAAATAGTGACTTTAGTATCAACAATATTTTAACTGAGTAATAACAGTAAAGAGCTATTCAGAATGGGTTACACACATACAAACTGCATGAAAATATGTGCATATGGGGATGATTTTAACCGCCTTGTTTCTGATTTTTAAAATTTTTGTAGGCATTTTTTGATCTCTTTTGATGTCCTCTGGGCTGCAACCATGAATTGAGTAGTGCTGGTCTTTTCAGTGCTGAAGACATATTCCTACTCATCCAGCACACATGTAACAGACATTTCCAATTACAGCTTTTACACCTGAATGTACACTTTTACGCTAACTTTCATCATGAGCATTCAACAGTCCTGCGTGTGTTTAGCTGTTCCTGCTGGATGTAAAGGCACACCCATAGAACATCACTGCAGCCAACCCCCTGAACTGTGTACAGCTAAGGGAAAAAAAAGATACAGCATGCAATTAAAGGGATTATCATGGCCACGGCCCTCCTTCTTGCTAATGCCATTTCACTATGTTTTCCAGATCTCCTTGTTACTGAGGGAGTGGCTTACTGACAGGGATAAAGGAAAGAAGCAATGCACACGCTGACTAAGAAGCAGCGAATGATGGGAATAGAAAAGAATAAAGACGAGGAAGGAATGAATGGACAGCAATACATAAGGAACTTTGCTGTAATGCTTAGCATTTATTATAAATATGCTTGTCATCCTCAGATATGCTTTTTGAACAGGACACTCCAATCTAGCAAAGCAAGGACTTCAACAGGACCCAACTTAAGCCTTAAATCTGGTGCTAGACTGAGACCCAGCTACTTAATCATCTTAATTCCCTCTCAGGTAAGGATTGTCATCCTCCACCAGATAAAGCAACAAAGCCAAAAAGGTTAAGAGATTTAGCAGCCACAGACCAGCCAAGGAAGCACAGCACGCCTGTACCATGGAGCTCACACCAACAAGGACTGGGCCCTGCTGCAGAAACAGACATGAACTGCTGGAGCATCTGCCTACACCTGTGACACACTACGAGTCATGGCATTACAGTTTCCTTTTTTTTCTTTTTTTTTGGTTTTTTACTTTTTTTCACAGAAAAACATGTCTATCCATTCTAGCACCTATGTGCAGCTGAAGAAAGAGAGAAATAAAACTGTGAGATCTCAAGCTGCAGGAATGACACCTACTGCTTGGGATATGAACTGCTCACCTAAATGAGATCTGCGCTCAGTGGGGAACGGCTTCCACAGAACAAATCATGGGCAAGGGAGGTGATCCTGCCCTTCTACTTCACTATGGTGAGACTCCACCTGGAGTGCTGCATCCAGCTCTGGGGTCCTCAGCACAGGAAAGACAGGGACCTGCTGAAGCAGGTCCAGAGAAGGGTCACAAAGATGATCAGCAGGCTGTGAAGAAAGGCTGAGGGAGTTGCCTGGAGAATAAAACGCTCCAGGGAGGCCCTAATGCACTTTTCAATACTTAAAGGGGGCTTATAAGAAAGATGGAGACTTTTTTACCAGGACCTGTGGTGACAAGGACAAGGGACAAAGACTTAAAACTGAAAGAGGGCAGGTTTACACCAGACATAAGGAAGGAATTCTTTATGAGGGTGGTGAGACAGTGGAACTGGTTGCCCAGAGAGGTGGCAGGTATCCCATCCTTGGATGGGGCTTTGAAAAACCTGGTCTAGTGCAAGATGTCCCTGTCTGTGTCAAGGGGGGTTGGACCAGATGATCTTTAAAAGATCCTTCTGACCCAAACCATTCTGTGATTCTACAAAACAAGACCAGCCCCAGTGCTGACTATGAGGGTGATCACATGAAAGCCTGCAGGAAATTCAGTCAGGGAGGGAAGTTTAGTGATTTGAAGAAAGGCATTTAAGTTCTGGTAAACAGTAAATATAACCCAGGGCAGGGAAAAACGCCTCCATCATGAACTCAGGTGAAAAATACCTTTTTTGGACAGGGAGTGTGGCTAGCAGTTACAAAATGCTCATCCACAATACCAGCGAGGCTACACAGTTTGTGGCTCAAAGCACTAGGGAGCCTGAGTTGGAGGGTCTGCAGTGCATAAGAGGAAGAGCAGGAGCATTATCTCAGTAAAAGACAAATTCTAATTTGTACTAATAGCATTCCCTGGAGAAACGGTTCCATGAGCATTTCTCATGGTGTTAGGGAACGCTGTCTCAACCTTTCAGCCTCCTGCTTGCTCCTATATAAACACTCTTTGCATATGGAAAGTGTGAATTTTCTTTCTTTCTGCCTTTGTATGTAAAGACTTCATGATCCAGTTCACCTTACCAAACCACAAGTGGCTAAGTTGGCACAGCTGAGGGGAACAGGAATGGGAATTCAGAAGAAATATATAAACTAACACTGAACTTGAAACAAACATAAGGCTTGAATGCCTACATCAAGAAGGAAAATCAAAAGTTTCTGGCCCCCACATGTCTCTACGACTTCAGGACTATGAAATATCCAGTGAAATGTAATGCTTCACTGGTTGCTGTGATGTCACAGAATGGCACTTTGGATAGTCAGAAACGTGAAGGATATTTCCAGGCTCAAAATTTTGGTGAGGACTTGCCCAGTCTGTCTTCTCTGATTAATAAAAACAGATATCCTTAACAGTTCTATAACTCCCAAATGATGAATAGTTTTGGAAGGACTGTCAATCCTATTCCAGGCATTTGCTCAATGCAAAAATGCAAAGCCTCACAGGAAGAAACACTCTGCAGTGCTAAATACCCCAGACTGAAGCACACTTTGAGTGTTCCTGGGTGATGTGCGTGCACAAAACATGAATCCAGAGCCATCTCCATGAGAAGGTGCTGGTTGAATTGTGAGGTTCCTACAGTGCAGGGCAGAAGTGTTTCCACCAGCCCAGTTCTGGGAAACATCCTGCCCTTACACTGCAAAGCTCCCTGTGGGATAACTAGCCAGGAACAAGGCAGATTAACCCAAGCAAGGCTGTGTACTGATATTACACCCCAGGGACCTCTTGGCAGCCTGTCTGGAGGTCTGGTGTCTTCTCCCTGGGCTGCATCAGGGCCACACTGTGACAGGGACAATGGCTTTACTGGTGCAGCCATCAAATGTGCCTTGGTGGGAGCTCTGAGCCGCAGCAGGGCAGTTCTGAGTCGATTCCCCTCATTACAGCACATTAGATCAAAAAGCAGATGAAATGGAAGTCTTGGGTAGGTGACTGAGGATAAAATCTGCCTAAGGGCAAACAACGGGGTGAGGTGAAGAAACAGTGGCACAGTTACTCCACCTCTCCTCCCTGCTCCTGAGAAACTGAGCGCAGGCACTAGGCTGAGAAAAAGGAGAGGAAAGCACTGGGGATCCCTAGTGTTCTGCAATGGCTGTGAAGAAAGTAGAAAATATGTGGGAGCAATAACAATGCACACTGGAACAGTTTTTACTGCTTATCTACTGCAATCAAGGACAATACAAAAACATCAGTATTTTTTTAATGTAAATAGAGACTGCACGAGATGATGCTAAGATTCAGATTCAGCAAAGAACTCTGAAATACGTATAGTGACCTTCTCAGATAAAGGAAATCTGTAGCTCATTCAACTTGTTTTATTTCAATTCTTTAATTAATACAGTTGAAAAGTAGTTAGAATTCACTTTATTTTTGCAGCAGTTTTAGAAATATTTTCCAAAGAGGTTCCATGCTGCTCCTTATGCAGTGCTCAGAACTGAGCAAAACTATGACACAGCAAGAAAGAAGAAAGAAATCACAAAACTGCTAACTTGCAAGGTACTGGAAATTATTTGAGACTGAATTGAATTTGCACTTTGGAAAGATTTTTATGATTTCTTACAAGAAATACAAATACTTAAAGTAAAATACTTCAAAAGAGGGAAGTACTATATTTTCCAAAGGAAGGACCCAACCAAGTACAAAGACAGACTGTGCAGACACCTTTAATCATGACACACATCTAATGGAGCTGTTCTTCATTAGGGTGTCTGTTGTTTAACAAAATCTGAGTGACCCAGGAAAGGACAGAAGTGATACACCACACAAAACCACAATAATGAGTTAAATAGATCTGCACATATTTAAAAGATTACCTTCAGCCTCAGTTATACCACAAAAATACAAGACAAAATACATCAAAAAATGCAGGAATGAACAAAAGGATATCCAGGGTCTATGCTTTATTTTAGAGAGGGGGAAATAAGTTTATTTTTAAGTATGCCAAATAACAGTTGGTCTGAAAGAGGCACAACTGACCTGCCTGTTCCATGACTTGACAGGAAGGATTTGCTGATGAAACCCCAGCATTGCCCGGTTCTCAATGAGCCACCACTGCTGCCTTTACACAGCCACAGCCAGCGTGGTGCTCCCTTCAGCAGAGGTCCAAAATCTGCTGACAACGAGTTTGTCTGCAGCTAGAGCAAAACTAGCCCTCTAAAGATCAAGGCTGCGCTAACAAAAGCCATTTTCTGCCAGCAGTATAGTATCCACTCTTGGGATTTTGCTGACAGAACCATGACAGCCAAAGGGCTGGGTGTTTTCCTATCCAGTGACACTGGCAGAACTGTGTAGCATAGATTCAGTTTGAAAGGTTGCAAACCTAAACTTATCCTGCAGAAGGTGGTTTGAAATCACAACTGACCCCAGGAATCCACAACCACACAGAATGTGATGCCAAGGCATACAGCAGGAGTCAGAGCACAGCAGGACTGAGTTTTCAAATGAAACAAAAATTAGGCAATTTACAAGCATATTGCTCCAGCTCAATTACTAAATTGATACAAGATTAAATGATATTTTATAGACAACTTGATTTTATTAACTATCTCACAGGATACTCCTGATTTTCTACCAGAAACAGTACACCGGGCTACAAAGGCCACTAGTCCAGTTAGGTTGGTAACTCCAATTCTTATGACATTATAAACAAAATCAACATGTTCTCTCTAGTTTTTTACAGATGCAAACAGAAAGAAACAGTAAAGAGCGAGAAAAGTTAGAAAATAACACTGCATGCATACAGCTTCAGTTACCCTCCACTTAAACTGAAAGCATTGGGAGGACTCTTGAGTTCTCTCATTAACTGCTTAATGAATAGAAAACATGGAGGATACTGAAATGCTCAACGTACTGTGTCTCTTGGTAAAAATATAGACTTTACTTATTTATGTCTGAAAACAAAAGGGTTAAGAAGAATGATGCACATACCTTCCTGTTACTAAAACAGGTTTGTACTATGAATACTCAGTCCTCTTTTTCTCAGTGTGTTGCTTCCTCCCTTTGAACTAGAGCTAAATACAACAGCTCTTTCAGATTTCCAGTTGGTAGCTATACAGAAATGTCAGAACAAAAAGACTGACTGTAGCCAAATGTTAAGGTGCTCAGTGACATCACTTTCCCCCATAACTTCTAAACTGAATTCATTACTTTGGCTTGGATTAAAGCATGTGTTACCACAAAAAAGGTAAGGAGGTATAGTTTTAATCTGAACAATCCTGTTTAGAGGCTGGTTCCTTCTCTGGATATTCACTGTATGTTCTGTTTAGACAAAACAAAGTGCTTAAAGTGGGAAGCTTCCTCCCATCACTGCCTTGGGACCACAGCACAGAGAGCCAATGTACACTCACCACAGCCATGGCAAAGAGAGATGGATTTTTTTCCAGAAATACACCCAAAATGCTATATCTGGTTTTTATTTTTAAAAACAGAGATCACTGAAACATAGATGCCTTATAAACTACAGGTATGACTAAGAAATGAGAGGTTACAGCTCTGCTGACAGAATGTGAAACACTTATTTTCATCTACAGTGATATTCATAGACATTTTCCAAAACATAAGCTAATTCTGTTACTTCCAAGAATAATTTAATATCTGTTGTCAAATAACCTCTACATTTGTTGTATTAAAGCAGTATTTTTATATACTAAAAAGTAATAACACCCCTGCACTTTGACATTTTCCACCCAGGGATCCTAATCCACTTTTGAGACAGAACATCTATTATAGTCTATTCTATTACTAAGATGTGTGGTACACCCACTATTCACACACTTTATACCTTTGAAGTGAAGACATAAAGAATTATCAAAAAATGGAAACCATCACACAAATGCAATAGTGCAAAGAATAGCACTGTAATCTATTCACCACGAAAAGTAATATAAATAAGACACACATGGCTAAGCAAATGTTTCAAGGAGGTTTTTATTAAATTATTGTATAGCCTGCCAGGACCTTTTGGAATTATACAGCCTATATTTATTCAACAAGAACTGTTACTGGAAAAGGTTTTAGGTGATTTACAGGCATATATTTACTGACAAGTACAACCCATTCAGTAATGTCTGTATATGCAAGGGAAAAAATTGAAAATGGAAGCCTTTGAAAACAGCAATTCATTAAAAAAAACCCAAAATAATTACATACATCAAAGTATAACAGTGGTATATTAATAAGAAAAGACTACTTTAAGAGTGATACACCTGCAGATGCCAAGTGTCACATGGGGAAAGCAGAAAAGGGCTGCTGCACAAGGACACGGCCAGCAGTACACACAGACCAGCTCTGGGTTCAGCTCTGGGTTCCAGCTACTCCCACCTGGACCAGAGGCAGCCTGGTGTTCAGTGTCCAACCTAGAGAAGCACTCCATCCATAATTGTCAAAAGTGTCAAAAACCCTGAAGTCTCTCTTGGAGTAAAGCTGCTTTTTCTTTCCCCAATGCCCTGTGGCTCACCTCCTCTGAGAGGTGCCCTAGCTCTCATGGTGGAGATTACTTTGGGTGCATTATGATACCCTAATTTACAGTCTGTCTTAGTGTGTCTCTCTTTCCTGCTACCTCTTCCAACAAAAAAGCACAACCACCAACAGCAGAAGTTCATGTGGAGCAGGATACCTTCAACGGGAGAAACGAAAAATTGTTGCAGCCTTCAAATCTGTCCACGGTGCTTCCTCAGGGTGAAAGGTGTACTTATGAGTCAGTAAGTCAGCTTTCCTTCCTCCCGAGGAAAAAGGTCTACCAACCCTTGTTCACGGGGGAAGAGCTCTCCCAGCGGGGCTACTAACTCAACAGGAGGGAGCAAAACTTCACTACCATCTGCTGTGTTTGATGACTTATCCCCAGGGGTCTCTGCACAGCACTGCGATCAGACCAGGTGAGACTGATGCAGACACACCTTTTGTGTGGACACCAGAGGGGTCCATGCCACCAGACACATGACACAGCAGGTTTGTGTGCTTTTGGCCCTCCCCAAGAATGCAATTTTAAGCAAATGAAGAAAACTAACGGCAATAGAAACGGCTAAATAAACCAATGCAGCTCCAAGCCTTCCACACACATGATAATGCCAGGAATAAGTGTAACTGTAAATGCAGGCAAAGGTTTTTTTGGACTCCCGCCGCAGGAGCACTGCCAACCTTGCATTTCAGGAATCAGGCACCACAGAAAGATATAAGGCTTCAAACAGTTATTTCCATTTTTAAGGTTCACAAAGCAGTTTTACTTTGCTAAAGATAATAATTAAGTGGAAAAAATCACTAGTATTAAAGATGAATCAGGGGCCGGGTTGCTCCGAGATACTGTCAGTGCAAGCCAACTCTTGAATAAATGAGGAAAGAGAGGGTTTTGCAGGATTATGAACCAAAACAAATAACGTCTTCCCTCCTTCCTTCCACCTGGAAATCTGTGGGTTGGTGGGGCTTTTTTTGCCTTTCCTGTTCACAATGGACAGACTGACCTCGGGAAAACTACGACTTTGAGCACCCGCTGTCTGAGGACAGGGAGACTCCGGGAGATCCGGCACGACCCATGCTGGATGCTCTCGAGAAATACCCCATCTTCGCTCCTCCGGTGAACTCCTCGCTTCCCTTCCTTCCCCGCACACGGCCCTCCGCACCTCGGGGTCCTTCGCCCAAGGAGCGTCTGGACAGGATTCCCGACAGCACCGGGCAGGACCCCGGGATGCAGGACCCCGGGATGCAGGATACGGCAGCAGCGGGCAGGATCCCGGCTGCACACCGCTGCTGTTTCCCAGGCGCTCACAGNGGGCCCCGGGAGGCAGGCCCCCGGGATGCAGGACCCCGGGATGCAGGACCCCGGGATGCAGGACCCCGGGATGCAGGACCCCGGGATGCAGGATACGGCAGCAGCGGGCAGGATCCCGGCTGCACACCGCTGCTGTTTCCCAGGCGCTCACAGCCTTTTGTAACCGCGAGATAATCTGTCAGATGGACTTAGGCACTGACAGTCAAACATGCCAAAAACGTCACCACCCACTCCTACTATCCATCCGGTGAAGGACTAGGAAGCGCCGCATTGCTTAACCTCTCCCCCGCCTTCCACTCGCACAGGAAATCCCCACCCCCCA